>JARHVA010003016.1:1007500-1322500 GCA_037957365.1 Torreya grandis
ATGTGCAATCACATCTTTTTTCTCTATAATTACAATATTTTTCAATATCTCTACTCTTATAGTCATGATTTTGTCATAAGTTTCATGATATTTTGATAGCTATCACATTTTTGTCCTTGATCATTGAGGTTTTTGCTGACTGATTTATTTTTCAAGAAAAAATCGTGATATCATAATATCATGACTTTTTAGTCATAATTATTCTTTAAAATTTAAAATATTTTAATATCATTACTTTTCAAATATTGATATCACCATAATTTTTATGGTTTTATGTTAAGTTTCATGGTATTATGTTAAATTACCACGGTATGCTCATTAACCATTTAATGTCATAGAGTATAGTTGCATTTTTGCTTGAACTTATGTAGTTTTGTGTTTATTTCAATTATATTGTCATAATAGTAGATATTTTTCACTAAATATATGTTTTATAAGCAAGTGGAGATATTGTCCTAACATTTATAGTTTTACAGGCAAGTTGTAGTATTGCTCTATGTTTCTACAATTGTGTACTCTATGTAAAATTTTAGAAACTTGAGAGCAAGAATTGGAAAGTAATTTATCCAATAATGATTTGTTTCTAATGATAAGGACCCCATACCATGTTTTTTAGGACCCAAAGGCTGAGAGAAAACACCTTAGAACATTCTAAGTTACAAAAATCACCTTTGGAATTGGTGTTTTGAGAATATTTTTTCTTGAGTTATTTTTTCCATTTTGTTTAAAGTTTTCAAAACAAAACCAAGGGGGCTCAAACTTCATCACATATTTTGTTTTGGTGCAATAAAAACAAACTCTTAATTTAGTCATGTACTCATAAGAGTTTTATTTTTATACATGTTTGTTGAAGTGTTTGTTTATTAAGACAAGTGTTGCATATATGTTCTCCCCCCATACCCTTTAGGGAACTTGGGTGATAGAAAATGATTACTTTTTAAATTAATTTATTTGGTCCAAAAGCATGGAAGGAAATTCTCTAAGACCCTCCCAAAAATGTCTATAATCTAGGTGACCCCAAAATGATCATCAAGTCCTTCCACTTATCTTTATTTTAATGCATTTTAGCTTGTGGGTGGGAGTTCATCACCTCTTCACAAGTTATCTAAGGAAGCATTGACATAATAATTATCTCCTAGATTCATTTTAACCACACTCCATGTTGGGGTATATAAATTGAGGGTGACCTATTGGGATGCTCATTTTAAGTAGTTAAAACAAGCTCTATTAATGGTATTCAGCCTCAGAATGTAGGGGTAACTAAGACATCACACTACACTCAAAAATTGATGAATGTAATGGTTGTGAAAAGGAAAATATCTTTCCACAACAAGCTAGTTGACATGGATCTAAATGACATTATTGTGCCCTAGTGTTTGCCACACATACAAGACCATTTATAAATGATAAAAAATTGATAGTTTAGATAACCCCACTTGCCATAAACATATTGTTGATGCAGGTCAAGTAACCTAAAGTTCTATGTCATCATAAAAACTCTTGAGAGAAGATGGGGCTAAAAAATCCTAATTTCCATGCACTTTTTCTTTTTATATTAAGAACTTAAAATCCTCTCAAGAGCCAGTACATAGATGGAATTCGACAGGATAATGCAAACTTATCAATTCTATGATTTAGGACATTATACTTAGGTGTTTTTTGTCATTTTATCCTTTTTACTTACATAACCTTGAGTTAAAATTATTTGTTTGTCATACCACATCCAAAAAGAGTCTTTTTTACACATCACTCCTTTATTTGAAGAGGCATTATTCTATCCATTTGACATAACATTTACCTTAGTCTTTTGTCAAACTTTTATGTAAGTGTCACTTGTTTGAAAGGGGCATTATTATGTTGCCCAATTAATTTAAAACCTTGTGACTTTGAGTATTGAAACAAACCATTTTTCATACCTTTAGAGAATGATAGTGTCATTACACTAATATAACTATTTCAAAGACTTGTTGTGTCATGTACAAAATTGGAAAATCAGAACCACGTGTGCTTTCTTGGTCTAAACCTTGTAATTTCATATAGTTCATTTATTTCTAAAGCTTGTTGTCTATTTTGAGGAACCTAGCCTTCTAAATTAATTTTTTAATTGGTCTTGATAAGTTCAAATTCAAACATTGATTTATTTGTGCTTATGCATTATGTAATTTTATCCTAGACATTGACATTTCACTTTTGAGTTGTATAACTTAGACTAATTTCTTGCTCAATTCAAAGGCTATTCTTTGTGCCTAAAATTTGGGGAAGTGTTATATCTTCCATATGCATACAATTCAATGTCTTTTTCCAAATGATCACGTTTTTGTTTAAATCCAAATGCCTAGTTTGTGTTAAAGTGTTTTAAATTTTTAAGTTTAAATCTCTCAACATGTTAGACCTAGTTTGTTTAAAAGTCTATCTTTTGTGCCTTGTTCCCAAAAGACCTAGCAATACCTATTTTGAGCCTAGCTTTTATGCCTTATTTTCCAAAATACCTAGAAACCTTTATTTTCTTTAGACCTATTTTAGACTTTTTTGAAACACTTTTTACATAAGTTTGGCATTATAGGTTTTATTCATCCACTTGAGCTTTTTGTATAAGATATTTGACGTTAGACATTTGATGTTAGACTATTTTAGACCACATTTTAGCATATAACTTTTTGGAGATACAACTCCATTACTTAGGCCAAGTTAGACCAAGCTTGAACCATTTGATTTTTAGTCATTGACTTGGATATGTGTCATTACACTTGTAGTGGAGCCATATACAATCCAAGTTATGATAACATGGTTGAACAAGATGACTTTATTCAAGACCCCTATGATGATGATGTAGTTTGTGAAATGGATCCTTATCATCTTTATAATACTCAATATGGATAACAAATCCAAGATCCTCAATCACAATATTTTATGACACCTTATTTGGGATAATTAATATACCAAGTTCACCCTTTCAATGTTAATGGTACCTGATCCCCTACCTATACCATTAACCCTCCTTCAGTCTATATGAACAACCAAACTCCAAAACATCTAAAGAACACCATTTCAAGCCATCATCCTTTGGCTTTTGTGATTGACCAAGATCTACAATACCCTACCATTACTATACCAGGCCCTTATCTTTTGGCTTGTACAAATAACCAAGCTTCATAATGCCTTACCGTTACCATTCTAGGACATTTGTTGGCTCATGATAGTAACCTAGCTTCACAATGCCCTACCATTACCATTCTGTGACCTTATCCTTTGGCTCATGATAACAACCAAGCTTCACAATAACCTACCATTACCATTTCAATACCTTCCAAGTATAGTAGCTCATTATCCTAATAAGGTTGTGTAATTATGACTAGACAAGTCATATTTACCATCTTAGATCGGTAACTAGTCTTTGTTAATCCCAACTTAGATGATCCTATTTATAAAGAGATCAATATCCAACCATCAATCATTCTTCCCTCATTGCCTACCTTCCCTCATTTTAGAAAACCCATGCCAATCTTTGAGCCATAACATAGCCAGTTATTACCTCTCCAAGAGTCATCCTTCAGAGACCAAGATATGTTCAAATATGATATTTTATAACCAGGTGTAAACCAAGGCCAAGACAACAAACCAATTCATGATGTTTTTGTTTAACCGCCAATTTGTGATAATTCAACCTAGGATGAACCCCCTTTTTATCCTTTACCTATTGTTGAGGAGTCTCACTCTAACGAACTAGTATTTATTGAGTCACTTCTTAATGATTATAACTACCTTTAGTAAAATCATTATCTCAACCATTATCCTATTTTTAAAGAGCCTCCCTTTGATAAGCTAGTCTCTATGGAGTTATTTCTTGACATTTTCCCCCTCGTTGAGGAGTCTGACTTTGAAAAGCTAGTCTATGTGGAGTCCTTCTTTTCTAAGTCTACTTTTGAAGATCTCATTGTGCCATCACAGGCCATTACTTGTCCAACACTAAATGATCAAGACAACAATGTAGTAGCATCTACACCAAATGAAGAATCAACATTGAAGTTAGGTTCTATTTTTGAACCGATATCATATTTAACATCAGAAGTGGACTCAACTTCACTCTCAACATTAGATTTAGAATCCTTTGAGTTAGACTCAGCTTTAGAATCAAAATACGTTTGTGATTGTTACAATATTCATTACACATGCCTTGTAGATCAATTTGAATATATTTGTGATCCTTCCATGGTTTTTTAGGATGATTACTTCAACTTCAACATAAGTTATCCTAATATCTTTGATGAGGATTTTGTTGCCTTTTTCCATTCCATTATCATTTCACATACCATTAACACCAACCAACCTAGCCATTATATTAACCTTGCACCTCTCAAAAGTTTCAATTAGAAACAACAAAATCATATCTTTTTAATTTCATCCATGGTGACATATCAATTCTATAATATTATGGGGGGCAAGAACACATTCATATAAAAGAATAATAATCTCCTTGTGAAACCTTTTCAAAGGTGTTAAGGGGAAATAAAAGTCTAAAATCATCATCTTTTATTGAAACCTTGTTTGAGGAACTATAAGACAATCAAAATCAAAAGTTAATAATCTTTAGTGAAACCTTCTTGGAAGCGTTATGGGATAATCAAGATAACTTCATTGGTGAAAACCTCATCGAGGCACCAATAGCTAAGCACAATAGAGTTTTATTGTTTGATGAAGAGATTATTAAAGATAACATGAATACAACTTCTAATATACATCATAATCAGATGGTAGCTACTCTTAGACTCAGACAAAATAAAAATTTGGTAGTCCTATTGAGAGCATATTCAGAAGTATTTGGCCCTGTCACAACTAAAATTGTGTCAAATCCAAAATCAATAAAATTATGTGTGCCTAAAAATTTCAATCTTAATTTATTTCCCAACCATTATACATTTCATTATGATCCACCTCTTCATTACCAAATTAGACCTTTAATCCACAATTTATTTGTATTTACCATCCTTGACCACACTTTCCTTTACATAAGATACAAATACATATTGCCTCGATGTTTGAAGGAAATAGAATAAATGACCAACAAAGATCAAAACAACATTATTAGAGTCTCAATCTTCATCAGGTTATTGAGAGATTGGCTATTCATAAGGGGTATGGGCTAGAAATTAAATGATTGATTATTCTAGTTGTATTATATGTTAATCAAGACATGCATCTCTAGATCAATAGGAACAACAAAATCATTTACTACACATTTAACTTACCTTGTTATTTAATTTTACCTTGCCATTCACCTTGCCTTTTTCATTTGTCATTCACCTTGTCATTATTTCATACCCTACCATTTACCTTACCTTGTCACTTTGGGGTGACCATATTACCATTATATCCAATTTTCATAACATCACCAACCTTGAATAATGTTATATCATATACCATACTACCATACAAGGACTATTTAATATAATTCAAATTCATACCCACTAAAGTGGAGTGAAGAAAATTTTCTCCAAAAAAAAATTCTTATGTTCCAAATAAAATGGATTCTTTCAAACCATTTGGGCCATAGATCATTTTGAATGAATTGGACTATTTTGAATAATTTGGACTTATACCACGTAAAGTGGAGTGAAGAAAATTTTCTCCAAAAATTAATTTTCATATATTCTAAATAAATTGGAGTGTTTAAAACCATTTGGAAATAGATCATTTTGAAAAAATTGGGCTATTTTAAATAAAATGGACTTATACCGACTAACGTGGAGTGAAGAGAATTTTCTTCAAAAATAAATTTGTTATATTTGAAATAAATTGGACTATTTCAAAGCATTTTTGCATGGATCATTTTGAGTAAATAGGGATATTTTGAATAATTTAGACCTATACCAATAAAATGGAGTGACTCAAAAGAAGATTTTCTCCAAAAATAAATTTTGTTTATTCCAAATAAATTAGACTGTTTCAAACCATTTGAGCATAGATCATTTCAAACTAAAGTGGAACAGAGAATATTTTCTCCGTAAATATGTTTTTTATTCCAAATATTAAATTTAATTATTTCAAACTATTTGGTAGCAAATCATTTTGAATAGATTGGAATGTTTCAAAATCTTGGCACCCTTCTGAGCCTTCATACCGATCATTGATCCTTTGAAGTAGTTTTCATTGCTAGGACAATGGCACCATTTGACTGGCCAAATTATGGATTAAAACATATTAATAAATATAATTCATCGACATAATAAAATATCCTGACAATTGTTTGTTTTTCATTGGGAATATCTTCTAAATGAACAAGTGTTAATATACTAATTCAATAATTTCAAGGAATCTCCAACTATAAATCAAATTGCACTAATAACTAGAGCAAAGTAATTCTAAATTAGAATTGATTATTTTAAAATTAATTGAACTATTTTTGAAATAATTTATAATTAATTTATATGAAATTGATGATAATGATAAATACACTTAAAAGAATCAGGTGAAGTTACATCTTTCTAAATATCGGTTCACAGCTGCTGGAATGGATTTTTTCTTTCTCCCAAGAATGTGATGATTGATGCCATTTTGATTCTCCAATATTTTTCATTTTTATAACTTCCATTTCCACTATATCTACTTGATGTAACATAACTTATTTTCAATTTTTGATTTGGAACATAATTCTGAGAATTTCAATTAATGAACAACGTGTTGGCAATTGAAAAATCATCTTTGAAGGTTACTTTAAAAATCACTTCATCCAATTTATTTATATTTATATTGAACGGCTTAGAATATTTTTCCCCCAAACAAAAATGAAATTTTAACTTGTGTAACCCATGGCTTGAATGAGTCTCAAATGATTGTCCTCTATCATTAACCAAATGCCAATGTGAGAAAAAGATTGTAGTTCTACCTTTAAATTTTCATTGGAATGATCTCGAATGTAGTATGACATATTTTTAATTTTATATTCTTTTTTCCCTGTATCATGCATTTGCATATCTTTTGTTTTGTGCACAACAAAATATAAGTCATCTAACCCCAAAATCAATAGTAGTTTAGAAGTTGGTTTTAGCTCCTCCTTTGAAATGTCTGTAATTTATTAAAAAAGAAATAAATAATTTATTAATAATATTATATTATACTTAGATATATAACATGAAAATTTTCTAATAAAATGTTTTACATGTTACTAGACTAGTTGTTGATGCGATTTTGATTTGCATTTATTATTGTAACATAAAAGCATAATGCATTTCGTATAAATTTTTTTTAATTTATTTAATTATTATAAAGATCCATATAAACACATATAAAATTAAGTACATGCTCAGGCACATTGTAACTATAATACTCATTATACATGGATTTACCATTTTTGTTGCCAGTCTTGTAACACACATGCATATAAAAGTTCATATTGAATCCTTATAACTTGACCATGAATATATCATAATTTGAATTAGTAAAGTTTTACCATAACTCATTTCTCATAGATGTTGATAGGAATTTAACATTGATCAACTAACATCTATATTATTTAGTAATGAAATTATGATCAACCAACATCTATAGTTATATGTTTACATATCCCATCACATCAAACAAAATAGGATTTATAGTAACTCTTCTAAGTCATAGTTCACTATCACTAAATTAAAATGAATATAATACACCTTAATAGTTGAGCTGCCTTTATATACTTCCAATAAGACACATCAAATTAAAAACTATTTGAATCAATAGCAATATAATTGTTTCTAGCACAATATACTTTATTATTATTATTTTAATTGATAAAGAACACATGGATACTCTGCATCAAAATTTATTGTATTGAATATAGAGGACATATTGTGTTATTTTAAACTGGGTAAATTAAATATTTAAACAACATTTTAATGGGTAAAATTAAAATTGTAAACAACATTCAATCTACACAACAATAAAATGAACCACACTTCTAAATCTCAAGTTGATGCAAGTCTATATTTTATTGTCTTCTACAATCTCCTATCCATGAATAAAAATTCAATTGTAATGTATTTACATAAATAAAGATAATTAATATATTATATACTTGTATGAAATTATATAATTACACATTTATTGAAAGGGGTTTTCACCTTTTTTTGTCTTTTTGTAGTTTGTATGCATGCACTCTTTTGTTGAAGCTTTGGTTATTTATTCTTTGGAAGGCATGATATAATGTAGTAACTAAAAATTCTTGTTAATAATCAATTGATTTGATATTTTTATTTTAAAAATGTGTCTTATTGAAAATTATTACCTTGTGTTTTTTTCGTGAAGGCACCAACCTGTAAAGCTATGTCATGGGTTGTTGTGTTGTAGATACAAAGTGCTTGAACTACGTTGTGAACTATTTTAATTGAGACATAAACAAATGAATAAATATTATGTCAGTACTATGAATCATTAATAAATAAAAAATTATATAATTTAAAAAATATGCATGATCTTAATACATTACCTTCTTCAACTTGCGATGTGTCAAGTTCATTTATATGATTTTTCATTATTATTATTTCTTCACTTACATGCAATGCCATTGGTGCTACACACTAAAAGATTGATAATTTTTTAGGTTTAAAAAATAAATCGTACACATAAAAATATTTTTAAGCTATTATATTTGGAAAATGAATCATGATTATAAAATAAATTTAAAATGTTATGCACCTGGTACTGATCGAAGTGATTGTTCTTGTATTGGTTGCTCTAAATTTGTTAAACAAATTTTAAATTAGACATTAAAAATAATTTATTCTTTATTTTCTATAATGAAATATAATTTTCTTTTCAATTTTATACAAGCACGCACTAATCCAGCTCTTGTATATACCCCTAACATGTCACATGCATCTAGATTGTGGAAAGTAGAGATAAGTGTCTCCCAAAAGATGGTATCTAGTTCATTTTTGAATGGCCTTCCTATTTTGTGTAAACCAATCATTTGAAATTTTGGTACATCTTTTTAGATGTCAAAACCATCCTCTAATCTCCTTTTATGTGAATGGAGGTATAAATCTTGTTGTTGAAAATGAGTTAGATCCTGATAAAAATTGATACCTATAATATGTGTCCAATCAAATCCATAATTATCTGGACCCCATAGTATGACACCCGTATCTTGCATGTAATATAAATCACCAACACATATATTATTGAGAGAGGTATGAATAATAGGATAATGTTATAGTTTGTGGATGATGAATACATTAAAGGCCCTAATAATAGCTTTTTCAATCAATGCCTGAATAAATAGTCAAAGATGTTCTTTAAAAACTTCAGTTAGATTCATAAGATCAATAATTATCAATTCAACATTCAAACCAAGAATGAATGCTTCACTAAAATCTTCTAAAATGGATGGCTAAAGATAAGGGGGCCCATAATGACAGCTGAATCTTTCTATATCTATACTAGGAAGTTGACCTCCATCATTATGTAGATAAATTTTCAATATGCCTATTGAATCTTGAGATAATGCTTCCCACCCTTTTTTTTTTTTGAAATACCTTCATTCAAGACACACAAATCATCAAACCTTTTCATAGAAATTTTATAATGCTCCATTACCTCTTCAGGTGTGATTTTTTGGTCTAGTGGTAGTGTCATATCATGGTTGTTGAAACAATCTATAATTTTTTATAATATGTTACTTTCCATCTATAATTTTTTACACCAATTATCCATGTTGTTGTACCTAGGGGTTTTCAAGAAGGAAATATACCATTTTTCTAATAAATCTATTAGTTCTACTTTTTGTTTGTCTAAAAACCCTTGAATATTTCTAAGTACTATTGTACCAATCAGATTTAAATCTTGATTATATGAACTAGGTAAAGTCCCACTTTCAAACAAATTAAAGGCCTTATCAAAATAATCCCAAATAGGTTGTTCCATGAAACAAAGGAATTTTCTCTCCTATAGTTGTTGTGTTGAATAGTTCATTTATGTGAACATGTGTTTATCTTGTTCATGTATTTCTTCCATCTTTTTCTTCTCTATTTCAAGATTCTTCCAACCTCTTAGTTTGACAAGGTCACGTGTAGATCAAACCCTTTCTACAAATGAAGCCTTATAAATTCTTTCATTAGCTTAATTATATTGATTACATATTTTGTGCACAATATGGAATGGAGTACAAGTTTTCAAAAATCTTTCCCTTCTAACACAACATTTATTTCTCAATGATTGTGAATTGTATTCCTCCTTTGAAAGAATTCTCTATTGTGTTGTAATTGTGTGTTGGCCATCTAAAATTTTAAACCTTACTATTTTTTTCTCCATCATATATTATAATACTTCCTTTGATTCAATAGAATATTCAAGGTTGTTTGGATCAAAATAAAGTAACAAAGCATCTTTTGTAGACACCTAAATCTGGCCATCGATAACCTCCAACTAGGATTTTGACCAATTTTCACCAAAATACACAACTTGGCCTAAAAGCACTAAAATACGTTAAAAGATTTGAACATGATATAGTCAAATGTTGATTTTAGCTAGGGTCTCATTAAATGGGGCAATGCAATTTATGGGCCAGCTAACTTTGATTAGATCATTCTAAGTCAAAATGCTAATTTTGTACCTAGGTGATCTAGATTGTTCTTTTCTATCAAATCTCTTTCACTAGACACGTGCCTTTGTTATTTATTTTTTATAACATCCTAAATGGGATAAAAGATCCAATGCATCTGACATTGCCTTCCAATTCAAATCTAGTCAAATTTTGGACCAATAACAAGGCATTTTGATCAATTTGAGTAATTTGTGCACAAGTGCTTAAACATGCTTAAGAGCTAATTAAACCAAATTAGAGACTTATCAAGAATTCCATGGAAACTTGTTGATTACTTGATTTTAGAAATGAATATTGAATATTTGCATCATCAAGTGACCTCATTTCTTAGGAAGACATCCCTAGGCCATAAATGCCATAAATATCAGGATTCATGCCTTCCATGCCTCACCAAAGCCCTCCATGACTCTTATTTGCTCATTTATCCCAAATGTTGATGAGATTATTTATGTATTTTAATCACATAATTAGATTAATCATTGGCCACACATCTCAATCTTGAGATGGATGGTTTAGGTTGATTCTGATCAATCTCAAAAATCTATAAATAGAGAGGCCATGAACATCATTTCTAAGCTATTTTTGGTGCAAAGTTATTATGTTCAAACATATTCAAAATACATGATTATGTAAAGTTATAATGCAAAATTGATTATGAAACTTCATGCAACTAGTGTTATCATGCCAAATTGATTCCAAGCCAAACCAAGCCACAAGCTAAAGGTGCCAAAGAGAGATGGAGGTAGCCAAACTTCCATTACCAATGACTTCATAAGCACAAAGCTGAACAAACCACTACAACAAACATTTTGGAGAATCCAAGGAAGGTGAAAGAAGGTTTCTTTTGCATTTTAATTGTGTGTTTTATTCATGTTTGTTAACTAATCTCACCTTAGTAACTAGGCATGAAGATGTTAGTTTAGTGTGTTTTTGATTTGGTTTCATTCACTAACACAATACTAATCTCCTCTTAGTCAAATTCTTAGTTCACATAATGGCAAGCCCAATGGGACAAAATGCATCCCACACATGAATAAGATCATTCTGTAACTTTAAAATGTTCATTTGGATCATTAAAAATCTTGCAATTTGATTTTCTAACTTTGTTTTACCATTTTTCTTTGTCACAAGTTTACACAGTAACTGACATTGGTTAGTAAAACTATCATCGATTGGCATAGAAGTCATCAGTCACTATTGGTATAACCAATGTCAGCTAGATAACCATCATCAATTAGTAAGTGTAACCAATGTCAATCACTATGTTTTTCTTACAAACACAAACCCTGAGAGCTGATAGGCTATTTTAAAGTGCTTGGTTTGGGGTCATATGAACTCCATTTTGGATGATTTTTTTAAAAACCATGTGCTTTCTCTTAAATTTTCAGAATTTGACATTAGTTTAGCTTAAATTTTCGTAGATTTTTCAAAAAAAATTAAAAATCTATTTAAAATGTTTCTAATCTAACATATTTGCTTTTGGGGTGATGCCTTAAGGGTAGACAGGTAAAAACATGCTATTAAGACATAGAACCTGTAAAAACATGCTATTAAGACATATTTGGAATGATTTTAAAATGAATTAGGAACATTATTTTGGTGCTTAAAGTAACATTTAAGGTGATTCAATAAGTGTTTTTTAGCATTAGTTTTCAAATTTATAACTAATACCAAGGGGTCAAATAAACACAACCTCATTTTCATTTGGGCTTAAAACTGAACTCATCTTTCCAAACTTTTTGTCTTCAATAGTTGATTGATAAAAAATTTATTTAGAAAAGAGAGGGGTGTTTCATATATGTTCTTTCATTTGTCCCCTTTAGGGAACCCTTAGAATCAAAATCATCATTCCTATTACAAATAGACTAGTCCAAGGCATAGAAAGAATGTCATCTAAAGCACTCCCCAAAAACTCATTAAACTTTGGGTGACCTTGAAAATGACTCTAAAGTCTTTCTCTTAGTATTTTATTTTCATGTAAACTTGGCTTGTGAGGGGGATGTCATTACCTCCCATGAGTTAAATAAGTAAGATTTGACCTGAGGTTTCACCTCTTGGCATTGACTTCTCTTACTCCTTCAGAGTTGCACATAGAATGTATCTACATTTGGACATTGTATTACACTAAGAGAATAGCAAGATGTAGTGGTTTTTAAAAGGACTAGACCTATTTATAACTAGATAATGCCATGGTCACCCATTTTTCATGCTTGTCTTTTGCATCATTTGACATGAAAGTCATTATGCAATTGATTCCCCTAGAACCATTCAAAATCTTGCTAGTTTTGTCAGCCCCACATTACCATACCCTTGATAGGATTTGGATGATTATACTTAGTGTATTTTTGGATCATTTTCTCATTTGGTATGTTTTGAGACTAAAAATTGTTTATTTTTTTATAAAGTCATGTCAAAACTAATTTGTCTATACATCACTCTTTTTTCTAAAGAGGCATTGTGTTGGCCATTTTACACCACACTTGTGCCTTGAATTTTTTTCTAAACTTGTTTCTGTGTGTGTCATTTGAGTTGTAGAGGATAGCATTATGATACCCAAATCATGTCAAAACATTTTGAGCCTTTTGATTCTTTGAAACATAACATTGACCACATTATTTGAGTATGCTTATGTCATTAAGCTGCTCAATTTGTTTCAAGACTTATTTACCATTATATCAAAACCATTTTTCAAACCATGTCATGTATACCATTTAGACCTTTGTCATGTGTCATCATGTTGTCTGATCTTGTCTAGCTTGTTTAGTCAAATCTTAGTTTTCACCATTGAGTGTTCAATTAGCCTTATCAAGTTTGGATTCAAACATTTATTGATTTTTGTTTAAGCCTTAATTTGTGGGGATGATACATAGATCTTTCTCTTTTGGGTTACATAACTTCAGTTAATCAATTACACAAATTTTAAAACTATTGATGGCTTGTTTGTTTAGTACCTATCTTTATCATTGTTTATGCCTTTATTTGGGAAAACATAGTCTTTATTCAAATAGCCTTTTGTCTTATGCCTTATGCCAACTGATCATGTTTATAGTTATTTAGGTGTGTTGAGTCTATGTCAAAGTTGTTTCCAAACTTGTTAGATTAAATCAAATCACATCAGCCTTTGTTTCAAGTCTAGATTTTGAAACCATTTGGCCAAAAGTCCTATCATATGCATGTTTGTCTTATCCTATATTTTGACTCCATGTTTGGACAAAAGACCTAGTAACTCAACTTTTCCCTTTCCTAGTTTAGACCTTGTTTGGAACACTTTGACCTAGACCTTTGACATGTCAATTTTTATTTAGACGCTTGACCTTTTATGTGTATGACATTAGACATTTGATGTTAGATTGTTTTATACTAAGTCTTAGCCGAAATCATTTTGTAGATACAGCTCTACTTTCAAACCACATTGAAGATAAATATTCACCTTTTGACCAAGTTAGACTAAGTTTGAACCATTTTTCCTTTGGAAATAGTTTTTTAGGGTTTGTAAAACTCTAAGCCTTTTTGTTTCAAAGATTTCATATTTATGTGGATATGTCTAGCTACACTTATGATAGATTCATGTACAATCCAACTTATGATAGAATGGCCACACAAAATCCTACTAGGAACCCCTATAGAGAAATATTTTCTAAGGAGTTTTATTATTATCCCTATAATACTCCATATGGGGAACATAGTCAAAATCCACAAAATCCAAATCAAGACCTTGATTGTCATAAAGAGGCTTGTGAGGAGGACTTTGAAGACCAAACTATAGATAATTTTATTTGGGATACGGATTCATACCCTCTTTACAATAATTAATACCTAGAATAAAGTCAAGAACCAACTTATGATCCCACTCATGACTGGGATGATATGGTTAATCAAGAGGACTTTGATGCTTTATCTTGTGCAAGAAATCAAGTTCTATGACATCCTTTTGTTA
The DNA here is from genome assembly GCA_037957365.1 of Torreya grandis. Taxonomy (NCBI): domain Eukaryota; kingdom Viridiplantae; phylum Streptophyta; class Pinopsida; order Cupressales; family Taxaceae; genus Torreya; species Torreya grandis. The sequence continues at coordinate 1,022,014 of JARHVA010003016.1, forward strand.
TTGGATCATCGGTTATCCTTAACCCTCCTTTAAATTATATGATCTATCAATTCTTGTAATATACAAGGAATGCCATTCCCATACCAAGACCTCATCCTTTAGTTTGTGTAAGCAATCAAGCTCCACAATGCCCCTTTATCATTTATAGACCTAGTCTTTTGACTTATGCAAGTAATCAAGCTCCACACTGCCCTGTTGATACCATCTCAGGACTTTGTCTTTTGGCTCATATGATCAATCATACTCCCCAAGGCCCTACCATTATCCAACCATAAGTCATTCCTCATTTAATATCAATCTCATCTTAACCTCAACTGATCCAATCCTTCAAAGACCAAGCTATGTTCAGAACTAGTATTTTCCAACTCATTGGAAATAAAGGCCAAGTAAACCAACCAATTTGATATGTTTTTTTTGAACCAACCACTTGTGATAATTCAACCTATGATGAATCACCTATTGATCATATATTAGTTATCAAGGAGTCTCACACTGATGAGCCAGTCTTTGTCGAGTCACTTCTTAATGATTATAACCACCTTTGGGAAAATCATTGCCTTGACCATGTGCTTATTTTTCAAGATCCTCTTATTGACAAGCCAATCTCTGAGGAGTTGTCTCTTAACCTTTTTCCCATCTAGAGAAGTCCTAATCTGATAAACTAGTCTTTTTGGAGCCCATTATGCCATCACAGGTTGTTAGTTATCTTATACCAAGAAGTCAACAAGACATAATTGAAATAAAGTACCCATCAGATAAAGAATTAGAGTTAGAGTTAGGTTTTATTCTTGAACTGACATTAGATTTAGCATTAGAATTAGAATCAACATTAATCTCAACATTGGATTTAGAGTCCCTTGAGTTAGAATCAAATTCAGAAGAAGAATATGTTCATGGCTATTATAACATTGGTTATGAATTCCTTGTAGATGAATTTGAATACATTTATGATCCTTCTATAATTTTTGAGGATGAGTACTTCATTTTTGACACAAGTTATCCTAGTATCTTCTATAAGTATTGTGCGACCTCTCCCCATTCCATTACCATTACACAGGCCATTACCATCAACCAAAATAGCCATATCATTGACATTTCATCTCTCACAAGTGTCGATTGGGATCGATAGAATCACACTTTGTTAAATTGCATCCATGGTGACATAGAAGTTGAAGAAGAGCAAGGAGGCCAAGACTAAATATATGTAGCAGAAGAATAATCTCCTAGTGAAACCTTTTCAAAGGTGCTAGGATACAATTAAAGTTCCAACTTAGTATCTTCTAGTCAAACTTTTTTAGAAGTGTTCAAGTAAAATCAAAGTCAAAATCCAATGTTCATTAGTGGAATCTTCTCAAAGGCACTATGAGATAATCAAGACAACTTCATTAGTGAAAACCTCTTTAAGGTACCAATAGTTGAGCATGAAAGTTATTCAATGCTTGATGAAGATAATATCAAAGATCAAATAAAAATAGCTTCCAATCTATAGACTAATCAGATGGTAGCTACTCTCAAGATCAAATAAAAAAAATATGGTGGTTGAGAGAATAAGTCTTTGGCCCTACCACAACCAAAGTTATGTCAAATCCAACATCAGCAACATTACATGTGACTAAATGTCTTAATCTTCATTTGTTTCCCAACTATTCCACATTCCATTATCATCTACCATTCCATTTCATAAATAAACCTATCATCTAACATTTATCTTTGTTTACCATCCATGGCTACACTTTATTTTATAAAGGCTATAAAGATACCTTGTCTTGACATTTGAAGGAATCAGAATCAATGACTAATGAAGATCATAAAAGAATTTTTGACAACTAGATCTACATCAAGTTCTTAATAGAGAAACTATTTAGATGAGGTGTGGGTTAGAAATTAACATGATCAAGTATTCTATTTGTATCATTTTTTATTAGGATGTGCATCTCCCCATTAGCATGAACAATAGAATCAAAAACCACACCCAAGCCAAAAACATATACCATACCATTTCATGTACCATACCATTTCACATTACCATGTCATTGCCATTATTACATATTAATTTTCCATTAGTGCATATCCTAATATTCACCCCATAACTTGGGGGCAAACCTCTTACTATTTTACCATTTTATCAAATGATCATTATCCTAGAGCAAGACCATGCCATCCTATCATTCCATTCCTAGCTAGACCAAATTTTGTTTTTAGTCATCCTACCTAATCCTATTTTGATCTTGGCTACTTTTATTCTTCTTACACTTTTTATGGGGGGATTCTAATCAATTTTCAATAATTAATCTAATCCATGTTTATAATGGTAGTCTATGAAAGTAGTGTGACGATTTATCTGGCAAGATATCTTCCATTTTTCATCTTGTATCAAATTTTTTTATGTGAGCCTGATTATAACTACGTATGGGCAAATCAATGTCTCACCACTCTTGCTACTAATTATAACTACCTATGGGTAAATTAGTATCATTGACATATGTCGTTGTATCCTAGTTATAACTACTTATGGGTAAACTAGGGGCAACACTTGTTTACCATGCATTGTTGAATCACCTTGCCATTATTATTTTCATATGACTGGTCATTGGTCAATTTTGAGAACTTATTAGAACCTAGTTGATTTCTCCTCACCTTTTGTGTGGATGGAATTACTATGACTTAAGGTCATTTTAGGACTATGTGGGTCATGTTTAATTCATGTTGAGGTCACCTCAATCCCCCTTTCCATACACTCTCACCATTTTATGAGTAACCTAAGCCAAATGCTCTCACCATTTTGTAAGTAAGTATCTTGTTATTATCGATAAAGTTAAGATACCTCAAAAATGATAAAAACATTCATAATATTTCAAAATCCAAATACATTTATCTTATGTAAGCCTAGTCAGTTATCCTTGCTCTACCTCATTGGGGCATTGTCATTGTTAGGATGCTTTCTTTTTCTTTTATTTTCAGACTTTCTGTTTGTTTGTTTATTTTAGGTTGTTTATTTATTTGCTTGTATATTTGTTTGATTTCAATACTATTGCCTTGACTCAGTCTATAGGTGTTCATTGGGTGATTCCTTGAGCACATTATTCTTGAGTCCATCCATATTCCTACGTCAATATTATCATCATGGTTTTTATCATTGGTGTATTATCTTTTAGTGTTTATTGGATATTGGGAGCCAGTCCTTATGAATATTCTGGGATAGTCTTTATTTTTTTCTATCATGAAGCCTACCATCACATACTATAGCAAAAATTAGCTTCAAGAAGGTCTATAATCAATGGAGCCATAGAAGTTTCACCTTGGCAAATCCTTCCATCCTACCCTTGATCAAATCAACCCAATGACCATTCTAGTTGTATCATTACTAATAAATATGAGAATATCCTCATTAGTAGGTATAACTCAATCATTTCTAATGGTCAATCTTATTCCTCTATCCTTCTCTTTCATCACTTTTCACCTGCTCATCTTTAATCTATATTCTAGGTTATATCCTTGAGTTATGCTTGCTAATCATCCCTAACTGGGGTACCATCAGTTTTAGCCAATCTAGGTCTACTTAATGATTATAACCACCTATGAGCAAATAATTATTTTGACTTTTAATCTTGATTATAACCACCTTTAGTTAAATTAATATCTTTTTTACCTCAATGCATGTAAGCATTTTCTCATTTGGATTAATCTCAACCACATGTTAATTCCACCTTTCTTCTTGTTTCTTTTTGAGGGACCATCCATCAAATAATGTGATAACCACTCCCTCAAGGGGGCATCATCATAGACTTCCCAAAACCATTTAGAGCTTTGTTCTTCAACCATCATCTTATTTTTGGCATATAGGCCATCTCTCATTATTTGAAAAGACATTGTTGTGATTATAGCTTGCAATGCCTTCCCAAATAGGGGCAAACTATAGACACTTAAATCAATCCATCAATAACCTCCAACCAAGATTTTGACCAATTTCTACCAAAATTCACAATTTGACCTAAAAACACTAAAACACATTAAAAGGTTTGAACCTGATATAGTCAAATGCTAATTCTAGCTAGGGTATCATTAAATGGGGCAATGCAATTTATAGACCAGCTAACTTTGATTAGATCATTCTGAGTCAAAATGCCAATTTTGCACTTAGGTGCTCTAGATTATTTTTTCCTATCAAATCTCTTGCACAATACATGTGCCTTTGTTATTTTATTTTTATAAAATCTTAAATGGGATAATAGATCCAACACATCTGACATTGCCTTCTAATTCCAATCCAATCAAATTTTGGACTAATAATAAGACATTCTGATTAATTTGAGTAATTTGTGTACAAAGTGCTTAAACATACTTAAGAGATAATTAAACCAAATTAGAGCCTGATTAAGAATTCCATAAAAAAAATTTGAATACTTATTTTTAAAAATGAATATTGAATATTTGCATCATCAAGTGACCTCATTTCTTGGGAAGACATCCCTAGGCCATAAATGCCACAAATATCAAGATTCATGCCTCCCATGCCTCATCACAGCCCTCCATGCCTCTTAATTGCTCCTCTATCCCAAATATCGATGACCCTATTTATCAATTTTAATTACATAATTGGATTAATCCTTAACCACACATCTCAATCCTGAGATGGATGGTTTAGGTTGATTCTAGACATTTTCAAAAATCTATACATAGGAGGCCTTACCACATGAATTTTAACACATGATTATACAAATTTATAATGTAGAATTGATTACAAAGCTTCATGTAACTAATGTTACCATGCCAAATGGATTCCAATCCAAGCCAAGCCACAAGCCAAAGGTGTCATAGAGAAATGGAGGTAGCTAAGCTTCCATTGCTAAAGACTTCATGAGCATAAAGTTGAGCAAGACACTACTAAAAAGGCATTTGGAGCATCCAAGGAAGGTGAAGGAATTTTTGTTATTTTTCCTTGTTTTTTATTTGTGTTTGTCATTTGTTTTTGTTACTAAGGTCACCCTAGTAACTAAGCATGAAGATGTTATCTTAGTGTGTTTTTTATTTGGTTTCATTCACTACAAATAATGTTGTTTGGGATACAAACCCATACCCTCTTTGTAATAATTAGTATATAGAACATAGTCAAAAACTAGCTTATGAGCCAACTCATGACTAAGATGATATGGTTTATGAGGAAGACTTCGATGCTTTGGCTTATGTGAGTAATCAGGGTCCACCACATCATACCATTTCTATTCTAGGATGACAACATCACACCATTTCCATTTCAAGACCTTGTCCTTTGGCTTATGTGATAAATCAAGCTCCACAATGCCCATTTATCATTTTAGGACCTAGTCCTTTAGCTTGTGCAAGTAATCAAGCCCTACAACACCCTATCCTTACCATTTCAGGACTCCATCCTTTGTCTCATGTGATCAATCATGCTCCTCAAGGCCCTACCATTATCTAATCATAGACCATTCCTCATCTAGTGTCAATCCCATCCAAACCTCAACTGATCTAATCCTTCAAAGACCAAGCTATGTTCAAAATTGGTATTTTCCAACTCATTAGAAACCAAATCCAAGAAAACCAACCAATCTAAGATGTTTTTATTAAACCAACCACTTGTGATAAGTCAGCCTATGATGAATCACCTATTGATCCTATCCTAGTTGTTGAGGAGTCTCAAACTGATGTGTCAGTCTTTGTTGAGTCACTTCTTAATGATTATAACCACCTTTGGGAAAATCATTACCTTGACCATGTGCCTATTTTTCAAGAGCCTCCTATTGACAAGCCAGTCTTTAAGGAGTTGTCTCTTAACCTTTTCCCCATCCTAGAGGAGTCTCAAAATGACAAACTAGTTTTTGTGGAGCCCATTATGCAATCACAAGTCATTACTTGTCCAAAACCAAATATTCAACAAGACATCATTATAACACAGTACCTATTAAATGAAGAATAAAAGTTAGGTCACATTCTATTTTTGAATTAGCATCGAATTTACCATTAGAATTAGAATCAACATCAGTCTCAACATCATATTCAGAGTCCCTTGAGTTAGAATCAGATTTAGAAGAAGAATATGTTCATGGTTATTACAACATTAGTTATGCATGCCTTGTAGATCAATTTGAATACATTTTTTATCCTGATATAGTTTTTGAAGATGATTACTTCAGCTTCAACACAAGTTATTCTAGTTTCTTCTATAAGGATTATGTAGCCTCTCCCCATTCCATTACCATTAACCAAAATAGCCATATCATTGGCATTCCATCTCCCACAAGTGTTGATTGGGATCAATAGAATCATACGTTGTTAAACAACATCCATGGTGATATAGTAGTTGAAGAAGAGAAAAGAGGCCACTACCACATTCATATAGTAGAAGAACACTTTCCTAGTGAAATCTTTTTGGAGGTATTAGGGAACAATCAAAGTCAAAACTCAACATCTTCTAGTGAAACTTTTTTGAAAGTGCTAGAATATAATCAAAGCCAAAAATCAACATTCCATAGTGAAACCTTCTTAGAGGCACTACAGGACAATAAATAAAAATTTATTGGTGAAAACATCTTTGAGGCACTAATAACCTAGCATAAAATTTCTTTACTTCTTGATGAAGACAAAATCAAAGATCAAATCAAAATTGCTTCCTATCTACACCCTAATTAGATGGTAGCTACTCTCAAGCCCAAGAAATAGATAAAGTTAATGGTCCTATTGAGAGAACAAGTCTTCAACCCCACTACAACAAAAGTTATGTTGAATATGGCATCAACTAAATTACGTGTGATTGAAAGTCTTAAGCTTCGTTTATTTCCCCATTATTATACATTCCATTATCACCGACCATTCTATTTCACAATCAAACCTACCATCCATTATTTGTCCTTATTTACCATCCATGACCACACTTTCATTTGTAGAGGCTACAAAGATACCTTGTCTTGATGTTTGAAGGAATTAGAATTAATGACCAACGAAGATCACAAAAGTATTATTGACAACCAAATATGTATTGACTTCTTGATAGAGTAGCTTTTCAGATGAGGTGTGGGCTAGCAATTAACAAGATCAATTATTTTATTTATATCATTTGTTGATTAGGATGTGCATCTCCCCATCATCATGAATAATAGAATCAAAAACCACACCCAAGCTGAAAAGATGTACCATACTATTTCATGTACCATACCATTTTACATTGTCATACCATTGCCATTGTTACATATTCATTTGCCATTATTGCATATCCTGCCATTCACCCCATCACTTGGGGGCAACCCTCTTACCATTTTATCAAACCATCATTATCTTAGAGCAAGACCATGTCATCCTATCATTTCATTCATATCTAGACCAAAGCTTGTTTTTAGTCATCCTACCCAATCCTATTTTGATCTTGGCTACTTTGGTTCTTCTCACACCTTTTATGGGGGGATTTTGATAAAGTTTCAATAATCAATCCAATATATGTTTATAATGACAATCTATGAAATTAGTGTGATAGTTTATCTAGCAAAATATCTTTCATTTTTCATCTTGTATCAAGTTTATTATGTGAGTTTGATTATAACTGCCTATGGGTAAATCAATGTCTCACCAGTCTTGCTACTAATTATAACTGCCTATGGGTAAATTAGTATAATTGACCTATGCCATTGTATCCTATTTATAATAACCTATGGGAAAACTAGGGGAAACACTTGTTTACCATGCATTATTGCATCACCTTGCCCTTACTATTTTCATTTGATTGGCCATTTGTTGTTTTTGAGAACTTGTTGGGACCTAGTTGGTTTTTCCTCACCTTTTGTGTGGATGGAATTACTATGAATTGAGGTCATTTTAGGACTATGTGGGTCATGATCAATTCATGCTTAGGTCACATTAGTCCCCCTTTTCATACGCTCTCACTATTTTGTGAGCAACTTAAGCCAAACACTCTCACCATTTTATGAGCAAGTATCTTGTTATTCTCGATCAAGTTAAGATACCTCAAAAATGTAAAAAACATTAATAATATTTCAAAATACAAAAACATTTATCCTATCTAATCCTAGTTAGTTATCCTTGATCTACCTAATTGGGGCATTATCATTGTTATAATGCTTTCTTTTGCTTTTTTTTAGGTTTTCTATTTGTTTATTTATTTCAGGTTATTTATTTATTTATTTTTCTATTTATTTGTTTATTTATTCACTTGCCTATTTGTTTAATTTCAATAATGTTGCCTTGACTTAGTCTATAGGTGTTCATTGTGTGACTCCTCAAGCAAATTATTCTTGAGTTCAACCATATTTCAACATTATCATCATGGTTTTTATCATTAGTGCATTATTTATAAGTCTTTATTAGATATCAGGAATTAGTCCTTTGCATATTTTGGGATAGTCTTCATGGTGTTCTATCATGAAGCCTACCATCACATGCTATAGCAAAAATTATCTTCAAGAAGGTTTAAAATCAATGGAGCTACAAAAGTTTCTCCTTGGCACCTTGGCAAATTATAGCTTTGTTCTTAAACCATCATCTTATTTTGGCATATAGGCCATATCTCATTATTTGAGAAGAAATTATTATGCTTATAGCTTTCAATGCCTTCCCAAATAAGGGTAAATTGTAGACACTTAAATCTGGCCACTGATAATCTCCAACCAAGCTTTTGACTAATTTCTACCAAAATACATAATTTAGCCTAAAAATAATAAAACACATCAAAATCTTTGAGCTTGATATAGTCAAATGTTGATTCTAACTAGGTTATCATTAAATTGGGTGATGCACTTTATGGGCCAACTAACTTTGATCAGATCATTTCAAGTCAAAATGCTAATTTTGCACTTAGGTGCTCTAGATTGTTCTTTCCTATCAAATATCTTACACAAGACACGTGCCTTTGTTATTTTCTATTGATAACATCCTAAATGGGATAATGGATCCAATGCATCTGGCATTACCTTCCAATTCTAATCTAGTCAAATTTAGGACTAATAATAAGGCATTTTGATCAATTTAAATGATTTGTGCACAAAGTGCTTAATCATTTTTAGAGCTAATTAATCCATGTTAGAGCCTAATTAATAATTTTATGGAAACTTGTTGAATATTTATTTTTGTAAATGAATATTGAATATTTGTATCATCAGGTGACCTCATTTCTTCAAAAGACATCTATAGGCCATAAATACCACAAATATCAAGATTCATGCCTCCCATGCCTCATCAAATCCCTCCATGCCTCTTAATTGCTCCTCTATCCCAAATATTGATGAGCCTATTTATGAATTTTAATTACATAATTTGATTAATATTTAGCCACACATCTCAATCTTGAGATGAATGATATAGGTCAATTCTGATCAATCTCAAAAATCTATAAATAGAGAGGCCATGAACATCATTTTTAAGCTATTTTTAGTGTAAAGTTATTATGTTCAAATATATTCAAAAGACATGATTATGCAAAGTTATAATGAATAATTGATTACAAAGCTTCATGAAACTAGTGTTATCATGCCAAATTTATTCCAAGCCAAGCCAACCCATAAGCCAAAGGTGCAAAGGAGAGATGGAGGTAGCTAAGCTTCCATTGCCACGGACTTCATGAGCATAAAGCCGATCAAGCCACTACAACAAGCATTTTGGAGCATCCAAAGAAGGTAAAAGAAGGCTATTTTGCATTTTAGTTGTGTGTTTTATTCATGTTTGTTAACTAAGTTCACCCTAGTAACTAGGCATGAAGATGTTAGTTTAGTGTGTTTTTTATTTGGTTCACTAACACAATATTAATCTCCTCTTCTTAGTCAAATTCCTAGCTCACATCCTTCATTGGAACCTCATTTTGTTTTACAAATTAATGAATTATATCATTCACCCCTCTTTCATTAATATTTATTAGTTTGATTTTTTTCATCCCCCAATTCATAGAGCCTTACATGAATGTTTAAGGCATAGTTTTAAGAGGAAATATACCATGTAGAGAATTCATGGTGTGTCTCATCAGAAGTTTGTGTCAACAAAATTATTCCAACCTTTTGTTTGATCTTATTTTTCTCCACTGGTGTGCATACTTATATGGCCTCTTTCAAATCTACATAAAAATATGTTTCCCTTGCTTCTCTTGTTTTTTTCAATGTTTTTTCTATCATGTCTGTAGGGTATCTTAAATACATGTTTGCATGGTGGAAAGTAGAATAATTTGTTTCCCCTTGTTCATGTTTTTATTTTAACATGTTTTGTGTTTTAATAACCAATTATCTCTATCTATCAACCTAGATATTTGAAGGTTGTCATAGCTATTCAAATGAAACCCAAATATTTCACAAGAAGGAGAAAATTAATTTTTATCAACTCCATTTTAATAGGTGTAAATTTATTAAAATTATTTATAGCTCGACAGAGAATTTCCTTTTCTTTGTTCCATAATTCCAGTTGGAATTGAAGGGAATCTTCAAGTTCATCCTTATCACAGGCTAAGATTATTCCAATCAGAGAAGATTCTTTTTCTGATTTAGTGTTAAAAAAGTACATGGATGCATGTTTGACAAACTAAATAATTCAAAATACCAATCAATAAGAGGAATTTTTTCACCACCATAAAATGGAAGATGTTTATGTGGATTTAATTTTAGTTTTGGTATTTTATATTGTGATCTATCCAAATTCTCTTGGAGTGAGACCTTCTTCTACCTTTTATCCAAATTCTCTTCAAGTGAGGTTGCCTTCTACCTTTTAAGTGTGGTAATTCTTTTTTCACCTGAAGACATTCTACAAAGCAATTGAAATGATTTAAATATTGATGTTTTGTAAAATACAAGTTGCATATTGAATCACTACATGAAATTTTTTTGTGTTTGAGCAATGATTAAATGTATATTAATTTTAAACTATAATATAAAATACATATACAATCTTCATAATATATACATTAAATCACACTTTAACTAATAAGGTATGACCAAATCTAAAATAAATTATGTACACCAACAAATATAATCTAATGGGTAAAGGAATTCACAAACATTTGTTTCAAAGGATAAAGATGAGGGGAAGTATGTTTCTAATATGTGTCAAAATGCCCATCAACAAGTACATTCAAGGTATCTCCTAGGATATACCTTTCAATCATTCACAAGAGTGATTTTTTCTTACAAGAGTGAATTTTAGGTCTTCATGTACACATGCACTTTCCACCTCAATCTAGTTTAACAATTTTTCCCTGATGGTCCTTTTAATATATTCAAAATATATCTTAGGATATACCTTCAAATTACTCATGAAGGTATTAGAAGGCCCTCGAAGGAATCTCTTATTAGATACCTTGAGAATGAACTTGTTCAAAGTTATTGAGGTTTGTAATTTCTTTAAGATATCTCCTAGGAGATACTTAAAGTTACCCATAAAGGAATCTCCTAGTTGATATTGTTGATGCCTAAAACTCTCACTCTCGATGAATAATTTCCTATGGAAAGCTTTATAGATGTGAGATGAAATTACGATTGCCAAGGTTATAGAATAGAAAAATGCTAACTACTACTATCTTAGTCTATTATAATGGTTGTCCATAAAAATGAGAATGTGAAGAAAAAAATGATCACCATCCACCACTTACAAAAGAAATGATCTTTAAATAAATAAGATTTCCCTTACTATAGAAGAAAAAATAAAGAAGAAATAGATAGAGATAATTTTTAACTCTAAATAACATAGAACATCACATCCTCTTCATTATAGATAAATACTAAATATAGAAGTCCACAAGGGGGAACATATAAAGCATCCTTTCACAACCATGAGATGTACAACTCCTTGGTGACATCACATACAGGGGTAGCACGTGTTGAATTGGCATTTCTCCAAAGTGAGATGGTAGTCTCTTTGAGTTGGATGAGTGTTGGGATGCCATGTGTCAGATGTAGATGAGGGTTGGGACTTAAACAAAATTTGAAAGTAGGCATAAAGAATAAAGAGGTTACAAAAGGGGTTATTGGAAGGTGATGATGAACTTATAATTGCATAGTGATTTTGAAGCTATAATCAAACTACTCCAAAATAAAAAATGTGTATTTTTGATCCATAGTTCCTAATGACTCACAAGGGTGTCTGCAAAAAACTTTAACACTCAGACCATAAAATGGGAATGAATTTTTTAGGAAAATGCCATTTTAGAGTGTGAATGAAAAACAAGAATAGAGATAGTAGGAAGAAGTTGACACTTCACAAAAAGAAAAATAGGGAAAGGGGATCAAAGATGGAAAAGGGGCCAAAAGGGGGGGAAATCTAAGAGGCATTGAGTAACTACTTACTGCCAAGTGAATTTGAGGTCATAACTTGAACTAATCAAAGCATGTCAATTATGGATTATGATACATAGTTCTTGGTAACTCATAGAGGAGTCTACCTACAGATGGAAGAACCCAAAAAAATCTAAATATATTGGCATTTATGACTTTTGTAGGGCTACATGTAAGGGTGCCCATTCTTCCTCCTTCAACTAGGTCTTTTTATTCAGAGCCTCAAAGGCTCTATCCAAGTCAAATATCTCCTTAAAGGATATTTTCACCAAGGTTTCAACCACCACTAGCATATAAAACTCCAACTGGGTGAGTGGGTACAAAATATTCTCCACTTCAGAAGCATCGGGCATTTGACTAAGGGCTATGAAAATGGACTACTCATTCTACTTTTGTTTGAGCAATGCCTTAAACTGATCCTCAAGGAGAATGTTATTGTCAATCAAGAAAGGAGAGGGGAGTCCTAACTAGACCAATTTTTTATGCATCCCTTCATTTGTTAGACCACTTGTTCTAAGGCATTGAGGAATACCTTGCATTTGTTTGCTACCTTATTTCATCTTAGGAACTCATTCACCTTTATCACTCCCTACCTTCGATCAGCCACACCTATTATCTATAAAGCCTCAAGAGAGGTGCTATAAAGCTTTAGAACTAGGTTTTTCAAGTTTGGGACCTTGGGGGTGATGAAGGTGATCACTTGATTTATAGATGAACTCACTTGGGCCACATTTTCTATGCATTTGTAATGAAAACAAGCATCATTTTTAGTCTTGATACCATGATCTTGATCCAGTCCCAGTAAAACTTGTATAGTTATTAGATTAGGGGAAGGATTTATATTTCCTGAGGATAAGTAGTGAGGTCATTCTTCAGTCTCTTGATCTCTTGGTCCTTGGTTGAGGAGTCTTTTTTTGTCTATTTTCAAAATAGATAAATTGCTCACTCTACATCAAAGAGGTTCTCATGAACTATAGCTAATTTTTCCTTCACCTCTTCTAGTTTGGTCTCAGTGATAGTGGCCATCTACTTGTCAACCTCAACCTAGAAGCTTTCCATTATGACACAGGTTTGGAGGTCAGTTCTTACCTAGTTAAGGTTATTATCTTTGGATTTAGCCTCAACCTTGAGGTGTTTAGCCATGGCCTTGACCTTGATTATCTCCCACTTGATTTTCTCCAACTGATGGGCTATCTTAACATAGTCCATAGTTACTAACCTCTATGTTTCCTACATAAACTTGACCCTATCAGTGGGCTAGGCTTGTTTGAGGATAAGCTCAATAGCTTGGATGGTTTAATCCCTTGGTTACATTTATTTTTGGGGCTTAATTACTTGAGGGATCAAATGGGTGACTAGGAGGGACTATTATCTAGGGTCATAAAATGATCATATGTGGGGTTGGATTTACACTTTGGCCCATTTTCCCCTCTTCTTTTCCATCTAGGTTGCATGGGTTGCCCTCACTACATCCATCTATTACTGAAGTTGATCTGTCACTTGAATGATTTCACTCATAAAAGGGGTTCCTTAAGGCAGTGTGAATGGGATGGTGTATTTTTTTTGTGAATCAGTGGACCTTACTCTTATGAGAGTGAGTGAATGAACAATGAGGGATGAAGGTAAAAATTATGGGAGCCCATGGGGTGGGGAGAATGATGATTTTGTGATGAGTGAAGATGAGGTGGATGATGATGGTGGGGGAGTGAGAAAAGGCATGAGGGAAGACATGGGAAAGGTAGAAGAGAATGGGTTAGATATGATAGTGGGCTTAGGGGATGAGGAGAATATTAGGGCTAATTAAGTGTTGGGTTAGGAAATGTAAATTTTTGCAATCTATAATGGGGCTATTAAGGTTGAAGAAGGGCTAATGGGAAGCATCAGATCACTTGATTGGGTGGTATTTGTCACTATAACTTGTCCTAGAGATGTGGAGGGGAATGAGATGGAGGTAAAAAGGAGAGGACCAAAAAGGTGGATCTTCTTTGATGGAGGGGCCATTGGTGGGTTGGAAATTAGTGCCTCAGTTTGCTTGAGCTAAAATGACCCAGTTGTGAGGTACTCAAGGGGCACCTATTGATATTATGGGCCCATGGCATTGGGGACAAGGATGATGGCCATATTGGTGGAGGATGGACCACCATGACTTATACTTATTTTATGGTATCTTCTTCTTTAAAATCTCAAAACATGTCAATATCTAGTGTGGACTCCACTTATATGATATATTATATCTCTTTTGAGTGGGCCTCATCCCACATCTCTTTAAATTTCTCATTCAAGGCATCTTCATACAAAGTAGTGTGTGGTCAATCAAGCTCGTAACTATATTTTAGGAAGGTAGCCTTCTTATCTTTGCTCTAGCCTAAGGAATTTATTTTTTGTTTCATTGTCTTGGATAGCTTCTTTATCAAGTTAAAATCTTGAACCTTATCATAAAAAGACTCCCATGGCTTGGGGATGTCTTGAGAGATCAGGGCCAGGTCTACATAATATTGAGGGATATATTTCGTGGGTGACCTCCTTTACTCTAGATATGGTCATTTCTAATTCTTAGGTGTGTTATCAGGGTTTAATCTTGCTATATATACCATTGGGTCACAATCGTATCAGTCATCTATCAGGTCTAGGCCTAGCTCTATTAGCTTAGCTATGAAGAGACATTATTAGTGACTTTTTACACTATGATGCCATCCATTTAAAAAGGAATTTTATATAGCCCCTTTTTATTCTTTCCTACCCCATAGAGGGAGTCTACATTATTAAGCTATCATGCCAACTCAAGGGTCAGGGTCTTATCAGTTAGCATATAGGGAAGTCAAAAATGCTCCCCCACAAACCCATGCACTTAGATAAATGAAAAATGGTCCCCCTAAAACCAATCAATTGATACCCTACTACCTTTGAGCCATACTTGTTATAAATTTGTCATTCAAGGTATGACATCTTGCCCACTGAGATCTATAAGAACTGTAGCCATAAAATGCTCTGAGAATTTGTAGTAGTCTATCATGATTGACAGGATGTGGGTCTAGATAGTGACTAGACTAATGATGTTGGCCAAAACATCTATGTTTGTAGTGTTTAGTTGAAGATATTTAGAGAACTTGAAGTACTAGTACAATATTAAATGCATGAGTTAAGATGGATACTAGAAGGTAATTGTTACCAAGAAATTTTATAGTTCTTCTCTCATGGTGGAGGTAATGGCTTCAGCAAAAACCATCTAGAAATTTTCCACATTCTCTGCTATGGTCATGAGAAAGATCACTCCCAATTGGATTTTTTTGACATTAGAATTAGCAACCATTTCCAAAATGAATACTAGCATGGACAAGGTATCCTTTACATGTTATGCCT
Organism: Torreya grandis; assembly: GCA_037957365.1. Lineage (NCBI taxonomy): Eukaryota > Viridiplantae > Streptophyta > Pinopsida > Cupressales > Taxaceae > Torreya > Torreya grandis. Next base: position 1,037,649 of record JARHVA010003016.1, read on the forward strand.
AGAAATCCAATAGGTACAAGGTCATGGGAGGCACCTGTATGATCTTTTGTTTGAGAAGGGATCTAAGGAAACATGCCCTATCTTCTACTTTAGAGTCCCAAATGATTTGGAGGATCTCAATGCTATAGATGATAGCATTAAGATCATGTGGGAGTCAAAGCATTGCTCTAATATTATTTGCAGCAATCCTGATCGTGACCACCTCCTATGATTATACTAGTTTGAGCATCATAATTTTTAGTGCATAGGGTGATGATCTTGGGCCAAGGGTGCATGTAGGGCACCATGTGTTATGCTAAGGTGCAATCCCAAATTTTGCATTTAAAAGAGGGATAATCCTTCCTACAAATTTTATTGAGCTTTGAAGCATGAGCACCCTCCCTTAGATTTTTAGGGTTATTGGCCAAGTCTAGATCAAAAATATTATTTGTTGAGTCTATCACCAAAGATTTATATTTTTAGGGTCTCTTCATGGCCAGTAAGGTATTAGGGACTTTCCCTTTTGCTTGGGTAAGAACCAAAGCGTAGGATTTGTTCATGGTGTATGTAGGAGGAATGGCTCCTTCCCTAATTGAACCATGAGCTCTCTAATTTGATGGGTTCTTCCCACTTTTAGAAGAGGATGTAAAAGCTTCCATTGCCCAAGAGGATGAAGACTGACTATCAAGATAATTTTCTAAATTTTTTGGGAAAACTATGTTGACACTTTTGCTAGTTCCCTTCAGTTTTAAGGCTACCTTCTAATTGCTTCAATTATTCGATGCTCACTTCAAACATAAAAAATGGAAAATGATTACTTTCAGGTAGGAAATGGTGGATTTATGCACTAGTGCCATAAATGAAAAGAGTGGCACACATGATTGAAGAATTACCTTAGAATATTTATATTAATCCTTATAGGGAACCATGCATAATAGATCATCTTGACATTAGTGATAAGCTAAGTGTGTAGATAACCATCTTTTAGTGAGTGTTTCAAACATGTGGAAAAGACACGTGACAATCCCAATAGTCACTTGTGTCAATGTCACTAATTCATAAAAGAAACAATAAGGAAAGGAAAACAAGGGGGAAACAACAATTAGGAGGGGAAACATAATAAAAGAGAAATAAAACTATCTAACATGTATAGGGAATGGTAGGAAGTCAAATGAAATGCTTTAGGTTAATCCCATTAATGAGGATCTCTAAGGCATTATCATCTAAATCTTATATTTCAAAATAATTTCCCCATTGATCACTAATGATGCAAAAGGGCCCTTTACATAGAGAATTAAATTTTTTATGGTACCCTAGTTTAGCATCCATTTGGTCATATTTAAGGATTAGATCTCTAGGTTTAAGACTTAGATCTGATGACTAGGTTCTTGAAATCAATTACCAAGGTCTTATCCTTGCAAGGCCCCTTCATTTCCTTCTTAGTATTTTGCAAGGGCGTAGGATTTTATCATGGTGTACTTAGGGGGAGGATTTCCCCTTAAATGTATCTTATAGGATGTACCTTGCAGATAGGCACAAGAGTGGATTTCTCCTACAATGAACAAGCATAATTTTACTTTTCATGAAAGACACTACTAAGTGATATTTTTGAATATTTTATAATAAATTCAAGGTATCTCTTAGGATATACCTTTCAAACATGTATAATAGTGGATTTCCCCTTCAAGGTATCTCCTAGGAGATACATTTTAAATAGGGACAAAAGTGGATTTTTCCTTCAAACAAGTGCAATTTTTCAGTGAATGGAAGGCATTACTAGGTGATATTTTTAGGTATCTCCTAAGAAATACCTTTCAAGCATGCATAAGATTGAATTTCCCCTTCAATATATCTCATAGGAGATACCTTTCAAATAGGCTTGATAGAGGATTTCTCCTTCAAGAAACAAGTGGAATTTTCCTTTACATGAAAGGCACTACTAGGTGATATTTTGAAGGCCTTTGTTATACCTTAAGGTATCTCTTAGGGGATACCTTTCAAACATTGAAAAGAGTGGAGATAAATAAATTTAATTAGAGTAATTGGGTCATTATCAAAAAAAAAATTTAGTTCAAATAGGGGTTTGACTAAAAAATTACATAGCAAAATAACTCACAATGAGAAGATGGAAGTGTGGCCCTAGATGGAATTGTCAAATTGCACCTTCAACATGTTTTCATGATTGAGGTAAGGAACTCCCTGATGAATCAAATGAAGGACATGTGTTTTTCTCATGGGAATCTTATGAACATTCTCAGGGGTCAAGAGGATATGACACCCTTCCCCTTTTGAAGAAATGTGGTACGAAGGTAAAAGGTGACTGAGAGTTCAAGATTACATCTAAGGTTGGAAATATGATGATTTCTTGGGGATTTATACATTTTGGGTCCTTTTTTAAGATTTCCACACTTATCTTTAAGTGGTCAAGGCATAGAAAGTCTCTAGGGCCTGAGTATCTGAAGTTGCATAGAAAGTGATGCCACGTGGTAGCTCCTCAGGATCTTTTATATTTTGGGCCCTTTTCTAAATTTACCTCACTTACCTCTTGGTGGGAAAATTTCAAAAAGTCCCCAAAGACCTGAGTACCCTAATTTTAAAATTTAAATAATGACACATGGCATTCTTACATCTTGTAAAGAGTTTGGGACATATTGCATTATTGCACCAAAGGAAAAGTAATGAGTGAAAAAGGTGCAAAAGTCCTCAAGGGCCCAAAAAGGTACCATGATGTATCCTTCACTCATATGTCTCCCCATATTTCAAGGTAGATCACCTAGCATAAAATTAAGATTAGTACTTTCCCTCTTTTTTTGGAATGAAGCTTAAGCAATTAATGAGAGTAGGTGGTGAATAGTTATTGTACATCAAAGTATTAATGGTAACCCTAATCTCAAAACACAAATGATTATAACTAAAGCATTTTTTTCATTTGCATAAAACCTTTGCATTCAAATCTTACATTTGTGCCTTTAAGTTATTTGTGTGCCCTAGCTATGTGCAGTGCGAGGACGTGATTATAGTGATTCTTTCACAAATTTTTAGCTTTTATTATGTGCCACCCTCTGGATTAATAGTAACTATTCTTTTAGTACCTTGTGTTGTGATTTTTGAGAGGATTTGAAAGGTGTTATGAGGGTTACTTGAGTGAAGAGTTCATCAAAATTTTAAGTATTGTATAAGAATTCTAGGGTAGAAATGGTAGCATCCTCAACTCCTGTGAAGGGCATCATTATCTCTGTCTTAGATGGGATTAAGGATATGGATGTAATGAGACTAGATTTTGAGGTCTTATTAAATGTATTTTAGTGTCAAAACCCCACTCAAGTAGTATCTAATGTTTACATGAGCTATATCTCCCTTGTGACAACATTCCCTTTAGCTAGCCCATACCTAGAAGTGATTATTGCATGTGCTTGGGCATACCAACTAGACACTAAGACTATTGTCAATGGTAGCCATTCAGTTATCTACTCTTTCACACCTATGGACCTTAGCACCATGCTCTAGATTAATCCCCAGCCTAATGTCATTACACTCACCATGAAGTAATTCCAAGAATACATAGAGAAGAATGATAAGGCAATTTAGGACATTATCAATACTTGTTGGCTGGCCAAGAAGAGATGGAAGGCCTATAAGATGTATAAGAATTTGAATCTAGTGGAATTAAATAAATTTCCCTAGTATGTTATTTCCATGGCCACCAAGGATACTCGTCATGGAAAAATTTTATCCATGGATGTTCCTAATCCTAGTATGCATATTAGAGAACCAAAAAAAGTTGGACTGGGCCACTATCCTCAGCGACAATTTGCATAGGAAAATGATGTATCTCTAAGATACAATTCTTTCAAAAGAGGAATTTTTAGGTGCATTATACATGTCCTTTTATTTAATGTAAAACCTAGTTCATAACATAACATTCTAGTGGCTCATCAGGAACCCTAATGGAATGAGAATTTATGAAAAATACCCAGAAATCACCATGGATGGTTTCAAGAAGAAATTTTGTAGGTGTATAATTATTTCTTAAACATCATGATGAGTATTAAGAAGCCTCAATATAATTTCTAAATCATCTAAAGATTTAATTGATAAATATGGTGCATCCTATATTCAATTTAGGACATTCACATATATCTAGGTGAGTGGTTACTCAAGGTGCCTGTACAAATTGCTAAGGTACCTAGATGATAAATTGGCAGTAATGGAGCTAAGCTGATATATGGTGCCTCCCCACAAAATGATAGTGACAAAGAAGATAAATAATCCCTTTATGTTTTTTATCAAAATTGGAAATTATTCATGCCCTTTTATTACCAAGGCAAAGGGATTAGAATAGGAAATGGGCTAATATACAATTGATAATATGTTACCCTAATCCAATTATGATATCAGGTGGTTGGTGAATATGGTGACAAATTTGATTTTGCATCAATCACACTATGAATATATTTTATCTAACATCATCACTGAGGAAGGCATAAAAAAATTAGACTACATGACGCTGACAGTATAGGAGGTTATTGCATACAATATTTCCCCTATCCCCAAGGATATGGTGGATGATAAGAAGACACTATGTCTATGATATAGTGAAAATAAAATTGAATCTTAATCCATCTCATAGGTGGACTTTATTAAGTATCAAAATAATTCCATCCCTTATATAGATTTTCAAATCATGAGAAGAACCTTTAGGTGGCTGAAGGAAAAAGGGGTTGATCTTGGTGCTTATGACACCCCTACCCTCCAAGAGCTCAAGAAATTTGAGTTGAGAGGTTTCCTTCCTAAGTATAGCAGTGGTCCTATGGTTCCACCACTAATAGTTAAAGGTAAAGGCAAGTAAAAGCTTAATGATGTTGATTTCACTAAGCTATTTGATATCAAATCAATAATAGTAGTGAAATTTAAGGCTAGACTATATTTTTCAAAGATAACAAGCCTCCCAAAAAATTGGGACAAAATTATTACTACAGAGGTTATATGGGCTACTGCCACCCCCATATCTATTTCAGGAGAGGGAGCCACAATAATGCTAGCTATTCCACTAGCCATCCCCATAGTCAATCCAATAAATGTTTTTCCTACTCCACCAATGCAACAAGTATCAATTGCACCTCCCTTAAAGATATACTCAAGGGAGAGAGGAGGGGAGGAATAAGGAGAGAACCCCAAATAAAAGAGAGTAAATAAGTCTCTATAACCTCCAAGTGGGTTCCCAATAAAAAGAAAGGATTACCAGACCTCATATGCCCAGAGAGTAAGGGATATGAGTGACGATGAGCATTTGGATGAAGGAAGGCCCACCGATGAGGTGATGAAGAAGTAATGTGCATTCACTCTTTTTTAAGTAAAAATTAGGTAGAGAACTCTAAGGGAAAGGCCCCAAACCCTAATGAAGGCCTCAGTGATGGGCCTATTTACAGAAGAGGGACCCTTAATAGTATAAAGCAAAGGTGATGAAGAAGATATCCTAACCTCAAATGATCCTTTATCTTTAGATAATATTGTATAGGATGGTGTTGAGTTGGCTATGAAATTTCAGGCCCCTTAAGAGAAAAAAGGAGGTTCATCAAACACAAAAAAATTCATTGATAATGTCATCACCCAACTACTAGTCTAAGGTAATCATGGTGGAACTGAAGAATTAAATAAATCTGGCGAAAGAGTTGAAGGAGAGCCAAAGAAAAACATTTAATGTGACATCATTTAAAAGGTGGATGTTGATTAAGGAGGCTCAAATTTGGTTCAAAAAGTACCACAAGATGTCCCTTCCCTTCCAAAGGTGTCAAGTCTAACATCGAAGGAAAAGGTGAGTGCGAAAGAAGGTGTGTGAATAAACTTAAAAATAGGTACCCCCACCCATATATAAGAAAATAAGGAATTGGATGATTCTGATAAGGATTCTAAAGAGGATGCTTTAGGATATGTCACTTTAATTAAAGTACCATGAATCTTTCTCCCTCACATCAAGGTCCATGACCCAACACATAATGAAGGTCTTGAGGCTGTGACTAGTGAAAAGTTTCCCAAAGGTAGCAAGGATGTCACCATAGCCTCATCCATGCCTGAGGCCCAAGACAATAAAGAAGGTGAAGTGACCACATATCCTTCCATCCAATCAATATAATAGGGAAGTTTGATTGAGAAGTTTCTCATGGAACCTCATCAGCTCAGGTCAGAGTTTGATGTTTTGAAGTAGATAGAGTTGAGCTTGGAAAAGGAGCATGGAGTGGATAAGGGTGGTGAAGAGAAAGAGAGTGATGAATATATTCAATAATTTGTGTTGATCCCACTGCCAAAACCTATAGCACTCCCTACATCTAGCACTCCAATGACAACACCCTTCACTATCTCAAGGTCATCAACAATGTCTACCACTTCAATGGGATTCTAGAATAGACCCTTTCTTTGGGTCAAAGAGTAGATCAAGGAAAAAAGATACATTATGATAAAAATAGGGGAGATAGATGTAATTAAAATCACTTAGGAACATAAGGACAAGCCCCCTAAAAAGGCCCAAACACATTCCAAGACCACCTTCACCACTACAAGAGAAAGGAATGTATAGATAGCCATCCTTCCTCTTGATGCATTGAAGAAGGATGCTCCCCTTGAAAGTTACACACTATATATCCATAGTTTAGGGGAGCCATAAATAAATGAGATAAAACATAGCTCACAAGTTTGGGCTAGCATGGTGGCCCATAAGATATAAAAAGACAAGGCCACCATGGAGGATTTGAAGGTAGAGAACTAGGCTATGATCTAATACTTACAAAATTTGTTGAGTGAGCCTAAGGTAGTAACTCTAATTTCCACCATAGCTCCAATTCCTCTCTATCTCTCATTTTCATCTCTCAACTCTATTCAAATTGATGATTTAAAGACTAGAGGATGGGAAACTAAAGATTGGCAACAAGACCTGGGCACCAAGGTAGAAGAAATAGTCCACTAGGCATTTAAATGCTTGAGTGATATAGTAGAAAATAAAAGAAAGTTTGATGTCTAGATGTTTTCTTATGAGGTAGACACCAAGAAATGGGAGGAGGCTCAATGAAAGACAAAATAGATCTATAAGATGAACATAAATACCTTGATTGTGGAGAAGATTATTACTCCAAATAATCATAAAAGGCCCAAGGAATATTAAATAGTAATCAAGCATCACCTAATGATGGTCAAAGATGGCATTTTTGATCTAAAAGGAGAAAAATAGTCTCTTAATACTACGATAAGCAAGATAGATGTCACATTAAGGAAGATGATAAACTTTGATGGTGAAAATGACATGGGGAGGATACAGTGTGCATTGCTCTAAAGAACCTCATTGATGTTTCATAAGAATTCTTTGATGTCTATAAGATAAAACAATTGGTGTCACTAGATAAATCATGTGACCAACTCAAGGAACTCATTGGAGAGAATAAAACCATGATTCGATAAAGTGTTTCTTGTCTTGAATAATATGGAGTCAAATTTAACTACCAATTAGGCCTAGACTAATGGGTTCTTGCCTCAATGCTCGAGGAATATATTAAATACAAAAATAGGTTGGTGAAGGATTCTTTATTCAAATAAATTTTGGAACCTAATTGAATATTTTAGTTTCTTATAATGTGGCACCACCTTTCCTTTCTTTTCACTTCCCTTCTCCCTTTCTTTCCCTTTTATTTTTCATTACACATCCATTTCGAGGTAGTTTTTGTAATCATGTACATAGGAAAGGGATGTTTTGTTTGTTGTGCAAGAAGACAAATGTTTGTTTTATCTCTTATAGGGTTATCCTCCATGATGATAACAAGAAAAATTCTACCATAGTGAATAATCATTTTTTTCTTCATCACCAAAGCACATGCATAATCCTAGGAATCATGTTCGTCATAAGGTCTAACAAACTCTAGGCTTGCAAAGGAATCTTCTAGCTAGATCACATTTAAGAATATTCTAGGATTAGCTCAATTATATAAGAAAAAGGGGTGTGTCCCTTTACAATGGTTGGCTAAATTTTTGAGTTAAGATATATAGCCTCAAAGAGTTCTCATTGTGTAACATTCCTAGAAAAAATCATTGGTAAGCTTTGAGAGCATCAAACATGTCTCCCTTGTTACAGGATTTTCTTGCATAGTGTATATTTATTATGTTGTCAACTACACATTATATGAATTTTTATTTCAATCAATAAATGAAATTTGTTGATGGTTTCTATCATCTGTCTACTGTTTAAGTATAATTCCATGTTTTAAATGCTTAGTTGATCATTGATCTAATGTATTCATCTTTATGGTAGTCAATTAGAGAGTATATCTAGATTATAAAATCCTTTCTACTTTGAGATTTGGAAGTAGGGTGTTGATAGTTTTTTTAAGGGTAGTCTTGGGCTCATGGATTCAAATAGGAGGTGTTCTAAAAGGATACCATTCATGCATGATTTTAGTTTCATTTTTTTTAAGACAGTGCTACATTTATTGTTAGAGGTGATATGGAAATTTATTCAAACTTTCATATGTTAACCCTCCACTTCTAATCTCTATTAACTAATAGTTTTTGTCCTACCTTGTTTTACCTTGCATATAACACACCTTTTGCATATCTAAAGTGTTATTTACCTATGAGCACATAAATATTGTATAATAATCATGTGTTTGTATTTCATACAATAAAGATCAGCATTACAATCTCTTATTCAAACCCTTATGTTGAATATTATTTAGATTGGAAGTTACAATCATCTTCATATCTATGTTTAGTAGCTTGTATCTGACCTAGATCATTTTCTCATTCTCTATGGCAACCCTTATTAGGTGGATTGAACAAATTTGGTTGTATTCTAGTTAGATTTGTATTTCCTTAGGCCAATATTCCCCATAAATATTGAGTTATATAATCCATTCATTAGATTAATCTACCCCTCAGATCCTCTCACCTTGGTTTAAGTAGAGATATAAGTAGTAGGGAACTAACTATACCCTTTGCAGGTGTCTCTCGATCATATTCTATATTCAGTCTAGTCTTAATATACAACCCATCCCTAGCTACAATGGCATACTTAGTGGGTTTTCCATATTTTCTTTCCCCATTATTCAAGTGTACAAGGTCAAGTGATAGAGGTTTAAAAATAGGAACCAACATAAGGTATATCATAAGAGATACCTTTAAATCAGGCACAAGAGTGGATTTTTCCTGCAAAGAATAAGTGGAATTTTCCTTTACATGGAAGGCTCTATTGAGTGATATTTATAAAAAAATTATAATACCTTAAAGGTATCTCTTAGGAGATACCTTTCAAAAATGCACAAGATTGGATTTCCATTTCAAAGAATCTCCTAAGAGATACATTTCAAATAGGACAAAAGTGGATTTCTCTTTCAAGGTATAAGTGCAATTTTCCTTTGCATAGAAGGCATTATTAGGTGATATTTCAAAATATTTTATAATACCTTCAAGGTATCTCTTAGGATATACCTTTAAAACATGAATAATATTGGATTTCCCCTTCAAGGTATCTCATAGGAGATACCTTTCAAATAGGCAAAAGAGTGGAATTTTATTTCAAGGAACAAGTGGAATTTTCTTCTACACATAAGGCACTACTAGGTGATATTTTGAAGGCCTTTGTAATAACTTCAAGGTATCTCCTAAGAGATACCTTTCAAACATTAAAAATAGTGTATTTTCTCTTCAAAATATCTCTTAGGAGATACCTTTATAATAGGCATAAGAGTGGATTTATCCTACAAAGAACAAGTGGAATTTCCTTTACATAGAAGGCACTACTTGGTGATATTTTGAAGGCCCTTATAATACCTTCAAGGTATCTCCCAGGAGATACCTTTCAATAATAAGAGTGTATTTCCTCTTCAAGGTATCTCCTAAGAGATGCCTTTCAAATAGGAACAAGAGAGGATTTTTCCTTCAAAGAACAAGTGGAATTTTCCTTTGCACCGAAGGCACTACTGGGTGATATTTTAAAGGCCCGTGTAATACCTTTAAGGTATCTCCTAGAAGATACCTTTCAAACATAAACAAAAGTGAATTTCCCCTTAAATTTATTTCTTGATATACCTTTCAAATAGGCATAAGAGTGGATTCCCCATTCAAGGTATCATAATTAAAAGGCAGCACCGAAGAGCTCACTATGAATTGAGGGTCACTAGGGAATCAAAAGGTGCCACCTGTCTAGATTTTGAGCCAACTAGACAGCTTAGTCATATTCATGCCACATGAGTACTTATTCTATTTAAGGTGGCAACCACAAGTTAAAAGGTGGAAATCTTTAGCTTTAAAGCTAAAATTTACATCAAATCTAATTCAAATTAAAGCTAAATTTAATTATGGAGTGATTAGTTGTTAAGAATAATAGATCAAAGTTTGACAAGCTTGCCCATTAATTAAGCTTGCCCTCTCATCAATAAAAATTTGAAAGTCATGGCCAAATTAGGAACATCTGCAATGGCCGAGTCAAAATAGGTCATGTTTCTCTATTCATATGGGACAAACTCTAGCTCAACCATTGCCTCCATCAACAAATCCCCCAAATGATTCTTCAGATAAGACAAGGATTAAGTAGATGCAATTGGCTATAAATACATACAAACAACACCATATATATAAGGTTATTTATTTATATATGTAAGGTGCTAAATATATACAAGGTTTTTTTAATAAATTAGGTTATATATATATATATATATATATATATATATAAGGTTCTTTATACTTTTATATATAAATAAAGTCTAAATGGACTATAGTTTTACTCTAAAGTCTGAAGGTTTAGCTCTAAAGACTAGTGACTTAGCTCTAAAGAATGATAGCTATGGTCTTAAGATGAAAAATCATGAATGGAAAGAATCCACCTCCATCATTGAGAATAAAAACAATGTCATTAGACCAATAATGCCTCAATCCATAATTTTATGTGATGGTGTTGTTAAAAGATCTCTAAAAGAATTGATGTGATGATATTTCCAAATGGTATTTTCAAATAAGATTGATGTAAGTATGTTTTAAATAGGAGGTATTTTTAAAATATTTGGTATAACACATAATTAATTAAAATTATTGCTCCCAGTATTGTCAATAATGACCTTTATGACACACATGACTACTCGATCAAATAAAACACCTTCCCACTATATCTCACATTCTCTGAAGAGATAACCATAATTGCAGCCATCATTCTTTTCATAATCACATAATATAGACTACTTTGTTATTCATTTTTGAATTATTGCTACCATCAATTGTTGGGTCGTATCTCTAACCTATTGCTTCCCCTATTCCTTATGTGAATTCAAGCTCTATGTTTTTACAGTATAGTCAGATTTTTAATTGAATAGTGCTTGATCCAAAGATGGGGGGATAAATAAAAAATGTGAACTGGCATCCTCTGATACATTGCTACAAGATGAAGCAGCTAGATACATATTTAAAATAGCAGGTTGGTTAAATTTCTTTAAAATGTTTTAGGGATTCCATGAATAAATTTTGAAAGAATTCTATGAAAATTTTGATGAATATCATGTTATTATCAAAGGGAAAAAATTCCAGTGAATCCCTCTGTAATCAGTGCTCTATCTAGGATTACTGAGGATGGAGTAGTTGACATTGAAAAGATTAAAATTTTGACCTAATTTATATGTTTGTTGCAGTAAATAAGCCACACCCAAAACTATCCAAATCCCCCCAAGGAGTGGCCAAGGGAATTCTAAGAGAAATACTTCCTCAACCTTGGCAAAATGTTATTTTCTAGATAATGAAAAATATCACTTATGATGGTCAGTTTACAGTGGTGGGTAGAGATGCTATGAGACTCCTTCATTTGAGGAAAGGAGTTATTCTAGGATAATATATGATTAATCTTCCCTCTTCCCTTCACAATCCTTTGATTAATTTTTCTCAGAAGATAAGATGAGGTATTGGGTCTACTGACCATCATGGGTTGGTTACACTCATTTGTCAACATTATTTTCTTTGTAAACTAAGCAGTAAAAAGTCTTGGTCCTCTTTCTTCCTAATTTTTTCTCTATTTCCTAAAAAAAAAACACCATGCTCTACCTCTCCTCCTTCCACTACAATCTAGATTGAAGAACCCATAGTTGAAATTTTAGAACAACCATCTCCACTACCATTGGTTTCAAAGATACTATGTCAGAGATCGAAGTGACAAATGGGACTTTCTTTAATCACCCCTCTTCTTCCTCCAACTAAAATATGGTGTATTCATCAACTTATCTTGTAGGAAGAAGAAGAAGAAGAAGATGTGCAGGTTGTAGAATAAGTTGTATTTGTATAGGGAACCCTAGCAGAAGAAGTTGTACCTTAAGTAGCAAAGCATTTTATGCCCTTTATTTCTAATAAGGGTAATGTACCCTTGATTGAAGATTATCCATCTTCTCCACATTTTGTCTATGAATAAAAATAATTTTAGCATGCCATGGCTTTATCATGCCATGAGGAAATAATTAGAGTACAACAATAGAGTTAGATGTTCTCCATTCAACTTTGAAAGGTAAGAACTTGATGATTTCTAATTTAAAACAAAGTTGGGAGGAATCTGTTACTAGAGTTAGTGACCAAGAAATAATTCTTCAAGAAATACAAGATGAATAGACTATCATCCACAATGTAATATTTTGACAGACCCAAGAATTGAGTAATTTATAGAATTTTCTTGCTATCAAGGACACTCAAATTATTGATTTATAAAATTCTCTTACTATTAAGGACACTAAGATTATTGATTTGCAAAATACCAATGTTGATAAGCATAATTTTATTAATAATTTAAGAGAAATTATTAATGATAGAAATACAACGATTGTTCGACATACTAATAGAATAATAGATCTCACTACTTAGAATTCTGAGTTAAAAGCCTCTATTCAAGCCATACAAAGAGAAACATGAGAGATTGTAGTTCAGATAGAGGATCCAAAAAGTGTTGTTCCCTCTTTCCCTATTCCATTACATGAAATAATATCTACCTGGCATATCACCCAAAATAATATTCAAAAAATGAAGGATGAAAATGCCAAACTTAAAGAAGAATATCATAAGTAGTTGGTAGAATCCCAACTACAATTATAGAAAGCATAGGATTCTATCTAGCACATTTGTGTTATTTTTGAGAAACTATTAGCATACAGGCAACCTTCATCAATTTATGTTCTTTTCTTATATGAGTAATTTTATAAATGGCAGATTCAGTTAAATTCCCCTATTTTTTCACATATCATTGAAGATGAGCATGTCTTTATGGACATTTTTCTAAAGAGCACTGAAGAAATGCAAGATGTCATTTATGAGTTTTATACTTTCAATTTGTTGTTAGGATATCAATCTAGTTTTCTGATAAATTTATTTGTTGAAGAGAAAAAATTACATGCCTTTCTCTCCATTATAAGGAACCAAATGGCATGGCAACTAGACAATAATATTTTTTTATAATTACAAAGCATCACTGGGTTATGTATGAGAACATAATTTTTAGAAGCAAAGAAACTTATTTCTTATTTTCAACCACTATATCATATGCATATGAATAACAAGTATCTTGAGCTATTGAGATCTAATATTTTTTATTTTAGAGTTTTTCTAAAACACCATTATGCCAATGGTTTTAATGCAAGTCTTGTTAGATGGGAGACATTACCTATTGAGTTAAAGTGTAAGGAAGTCCTCAACCCCACCAATATTAAATGGAGTCTAAGAAGAGCCAAAGTAGTTTGCTAGATAATTACTTGACACTTAGAGGAAAGAGGTTCAAATGTATGGATTAGGATGAGGTTTAAACCTCCTATCATTTTGTGTCCTCTATCTCCATGGTAGTGTTAAAATTCTCAAGCAGAAGTTGATTTTGAAACCTAGATGCATGTAGTTCTTAGAGATCTTAGATTCTTTCTAGGGGGCCACCATGACTAGGGTCATCATTTTGAAGTTTATGATCTGAGTCAGAGGTTTGAATTAGGAAATTTGGATTAAGGATCAATCATCCCAATTATTTATGAGAGGACTTACAAAAGGTAAAGTGTGGGGAAGAAATTATGAGCATTTCATAAATCTCATCATAGTTATATAAACTATTTTTAAAGTGTTACGTTTTGTTATATATTGTATTGCATTTAATATTTAAATCCTGATCTAAGTAGGATATGAATGTAATTTATTCATTATTTATATTTAATTTATTATTGATTATTTAAATTTATTGTGTCTTACTTGGATGAATATTTTAGTTTTGAGTACAATAACACATCTAACAGATTAGGTAATTTTGAGTACATCCAAACATCCTAATGAGGGTTAATTTTGAGAAGGCAACACATAGTTTTTACAACTCTTTAGGCTACAATTTTATGGATTTGACAAGCGATCTCTGACAATTGAATTCTCAAAGGACACTCCAAAGATGCTCTAAAACTACTTTGAATATGCTCTAGGTTTTCTCTAAAGACATACATAGGATGCTCTAAATAATTCTAAGAATGCTCTGAAGATATGTATAGGGTGATTGGAAAACCTATACTAGATTCTCTGAAGATATCTAGATGTTCTCCAAAGACTAAAAAAATTATTTGTAATACATGTTGTTGAGATAAATAAGGATAATTTTACTACAAAAATTATGTTTGAAAAAAATTATTAGATGCAAATCATAGCTTGCAACCACAAAAAAAACAGGAGTAGCCATATAAATCTTCAACCCCATGCGCTTCCCACCCCTCAAAAACTTCTCCCTAAATAATAGTTTATCTTATATAATAGCTATAGATATTTTATAAGCAATATTTAATATAAAATGATGCATGTCACCCCTCTACCCAAGAATATTGATGCACGAGGGAAAATTTTACCACCCTAAATAATAATGATAGGTGTTATTCAATCATTCATTTATTAAATTTTATGATGCAACATGAGGGAAAAGTTCACCACCCCAAAAAATGACTTTTCAACTCAATCTAAAATGGAAACAATTAAACTCAAATAATAATAACCTAGAACATGTCAAAAAATGACTTTTTAACTCAGTCTAAAATAGAAACAATTTGCAGTATCTAAATAGAGCCAATATAAAAATGCTATGACAGGATAGAGACGGTTGAACCATTGAAACCCTCTCACATCAAGACACTTTTTTAATATGATTATTTGCTTATAGTTAATTTTAAAAATGTCTAATTTCCCCTCACATTCACCATTTGGGTCCCTATTGAATACATGTAATCACTAAATAATCTTAATCTCTACCATTTCATTATCTCAATCATTTCATAACAAAAATCCAAGTCTATTTGAATCTCAGTGATTTCATAACTTAAAGTAGTAAACAATAAATAAAAGGTTCGTGTCAAGCCAAAAAAATCACACATTTTAGATACAGTAAAACAATATATTACATTACCTGACAAGAAGCACTTGCAAAAATGACAGTAAAAAATGGGGTCAAAGCTTCCACCACTAACGTCACACCTATAGAAATGATAGTGAAAAATGGGGTCAATGCTTCCACCACTATCACCATAGTTAACCTAAAAATCAATAAAAGAATTTTTTTCTCCCTTTAAAAGGGAGAGAGAGAAAAACTAAGAGAAAATAATGGAAAGAGAAAAAGATAAACTTAACCCTAATTTTGAAGCATGAGGAAAAATATTAAAAAAATAATAATATATATTTAAATATATTAAACATTTAAATAATTATGTACATTATTTAATAAAATTATTTGATGATTTAAACATAAATAAAAATAAATATTAAACTCAGATAGTTTTTTAATATAAAAATATTTACAAAATTTTATTGTTTATTATAATTATTCTAATTTAAAAAGTTTATTCATATTTGTTCATTAAATTACATGATTAAATTGTGTAATAGGGATTTGACTCCTTAATTTTTAACCCCCATATAATACCTTTAAGATAATTTAATTTACCAATTCAAATACCTATGAGAGTGAGTCACCTTTCTTGAATTAACAAACTATTAATATTTAGAGATGAATTCAACCCCAAAATGGTAATTAAAATAAATAACGCAAAATCATACATAGTAACTCAAAACCTAGACTTGGGAAATGATTTTGTGAGGTTATCTAAATTATGGTTATTTGAGGGCATAAGTAGTCTACACCATACCAATCTATAAACATTAACTTTTCATTCATGATGACAAGTCATGTGATATCTCAATGCAGAGTAGGGTTAAACATTTCAACCAATAAGACATTGAGTACTTAAACTTTGAATCCCAATATTGGGGTCAAAACCAAGGGAGTTACAATTTTGATGTAGACATTGTGCTAATTATTTATAAATAATAGTCTCTTGCATAATAATTGGAGTTTCATCCACATTTTTTGAAGATGCAACATAAGCAAATTATCTTAAATAGGGATTTAACTCCTTAATTTTTAGCCCTCAACCCTAGGAATTATACCTTTGAGATAATTTAATTCACCAATTCAAATAATTCTGAGGGTAAGTCACCTTTCTTGAACTTACAAACTAATATTTGTAGAGGAATTCGACCCCATAATAGTAATTAAAATAAGTGACACAATATCATACAAAGTAACTCAAAGACCTCTTGGGAAAGGATTTTGTGTGCCTACCTAAATTATGGTTATGTGAGGGCATATTAAGTAGTCTACCTTAGAACACTTACTATATATAGTATTTATATGTATAGACTTTGAATCCACTTATAGATATCTAAATGTATATTTGTATAATTTAGGGAATTTCATTCCAATAAAATAACAATAGACATGTCGCAATAAATTACACTTGATGGGTCTCCTACCATGGGTTTTTAAATCACATTCAGGTGATCATCCGATTCAATTAGAAAATACTCAATAATCCACTACAAGACCATAGTACAATGAAAATTATAGAATTTCAAATATGGAAATAGAAGTAAAAATATCATCATGGAACATTAGAATAGATGGTAATGATTTAAAAATAATTATTAGGCTCTTGCATAATAAGTGGAGTTTCATCCAAATGTTTGGAAGATGTACCATTATTAATTATTAGGAGAAACAAGTGGTGGTGGTATAATGGTAGGCGTACACATTGGAATACATGGTTTCTTTTGAACATATATGTCCACTTCAAATTCTTATCATATTTCTAAACCTAAAATTTTTCTTGGTCGCTTCTAATTTTTTTAATGCCATTGTAACAAAAGTAATTTCTCCATTGTAATCACCAAGACAAAACCTGATCACCCAAAATTGTACTCCTTATCTAGCAAATACAGATTCCCCCTGATCGAAACTAAGGGAGTTATAATTTTGACATAGAGATTGTGCTAATGATTTAGAAAAAATAGGCTCTTTCATAATAAGTGGAGTTTCATCCATAGTTTTTGAACTTGATGTAACATATGTAAATTGTCTAAATTTAGGGATTTTACTCCCCAATATTTATCCCCCCCATAGAATTATACCTTTGAGATAATTTAATTCACCAATTCAAATACCTATGAGGGTGAGTCACCTTTATTGAACTTACAAACTAATATTTGGAGATGAATTTAAGCCCAAAATGGTAATTAAAATAAGTGACACAAAATCATACCTAATAACTCAAAGACTTCTCAGGAAATGATTTTGTGTGCCTATCTAAATTACACTTGATGGGTCTCCTACCATGGGTTTTTGGATCATATCCAAGGGATCATCAGAAATAGAAAATGTTCAATAATCTTCTACAAGACCATAGTACAATAAAAATTATAAAAGTTCAAATATGGAAATAGAAGTAAAATTATCATCATGGAACTTTGGAATAGATGGTAATGACTTAGAAATAATTATTACGCTCTTGCATAATAAGTGAAGTTTCATCCACATTTTTTGAAGATGTAACATTATTAATTATTATGAGAAACAAGTGGTGGTCGTATAATGGTAGGCATACACATTGGAATAGATGGTGTCTTTCGAACATATATGTCTACTTCAATTTTTTTATCATATTTCTAAACCCAAAATTCTTCTTGGTCACTTCTATTTTTTTAATTCCATTGTAACAAAAGAAATTTCTCTATTTCAATAACCAAGATAAAACTTGATCACCCACAATTGTGCTCCTTATCCAACAAATACAAATGCCCCTAATCGAAACTAAGGGAGTTGTAATTTTGACGTAGATATTGTGCTAATGATTTAGAAAAAATAGGATCTTGAATGACAAGTGGAGTTTCATCCACATTTTTTGAAGATGTAACATAAGAAAATTGTCTAAATTTAGGGATTTGACTCCTTAATAATTATCCCCCCCTCAAGAATTATACTTTTGAGTAATTTAATTTTCCAATTCAAATACTTGTGAGGGTGAGTCACCTTTTTTGAACTTACAAACTAATAATTGGAGATGAATCAAACCCCAAAATTATAATTAAAATAAGTGAAACAAAATCATACCTAGTAACTCAAAGACCTCTTGGGAAAGGATTTTGTGTGCTTATCTAAATTACCCTTGATGGGTCTCCTATCATGGGATTTTGGATCACATCCAGAGGATCATCAAAATTAGAAAATGTTCAATAATCCTCTACAAGACCATAGTACAATGAAAATTATAGAAGTTCAAATATGGAAATATAAGTAAAATTATCATCATGGAACTTTGGAACCGATGGTAATGATTTATAAATAATTATTAGGCTCTTGCATAATAAGTGGAATTTTTTCCATATTTTTTAAACATGTAAAATTTAAATTAATTATTAGGAGAAACAAGTGGTGGTGGTATAATGGTAGGCATACACATTGGAATAGATGGTGTCTTGAAAACATATATGTCCACTTCAAATTTTTATCATATCTTTAAACTCAAAATTCTTCTTGGTCACTTCTAATTTTTTTAACACCATTTTAACAAAATTTATTTATCCATTGCAATCACTAAGACAAAACTTGATCACCCACAACTGTGCTTCTTATCTAGTGAATACAGATGCCCCCTGATCAAAACCAAGGGAGTTACAATTTTGACGTAGAGATTGTGCTAATGATTTAGAGAAAATAGGCTCTTGCATAATAAGTATAGTTTCACTTCTAATTTTTTGAAGATGTAACATAAGAAAATTATCTAAATTTAGGGATTTGACTCCTTAATATTTAGCCTCCTTTGATAATTATACCTTTTAGATAATTTAATTCACTAATTCAAATACCTGTGATGGTGAGTCACCTTTCTTGAACTTACAAACTAATATTTGGAGACGAATTCAACCCCAAAATGGTAATTAAAATAAGTAACACAAAATCATATCTAGTAACTCAAAGACCTCTTGGAAAAGGATTTTTTCTTATCTAAATTACACATGATGGGTCTCCTACCATGTGTTTTTGGATCGCATCCAAGGGATCATGAAAATTATAAAATGTTCAATAATCCACTACAAGACCATAGTATAATGAAAATTATAGAAGTTCAAATATGGAAATAAAAATAAAATTAACATCATGGAACTTTGAAATAGATGGTAATGATTTAGAAATAATTATTAGGCTCTTACATAATAAGTGGAGTTTCATCCACATTTTTTGAAGATGTAACATTATTAATTATTAGGAGAAATAAGTGGTGGTGGTATAATGGTAGGCATACACATTGGAATAGATGGTGTCTTTCAAACATATATGTTCACTTCAAATTTTTATTGTATTTTTAAACCCAAAATTATTCTTGGTTGCTTCTAATTTTTTTAATGCCATTGTAACAAAAGCAATTTGTTCATTGTAATCACAAAGACAAAAACTGATCACCCACAATTGTGCTCCTTATCTAGTGAATATAGATGCCCCCTGATCAAAACTAAGGGAGTTCCAATTTTGACATAGATATTTTGCTAATGATTTAGAAAAAATAGGCTCTTACATAATAAGTGGAGCTTCATCCACATTTTTGAAGATGTAACATAAGCAAATTGTCTAAAATTTGGGATTTGACTCCTTAATATTTAGACTTCCCTTGGAATTATACTTTTGAGATAATTTAATTCACCAATTCAAATACCTGTAAGGGCAAGTCACCTTTATTGATAATTAAATCACCAATTCAAATAAATGTGAGGGTGAGTCACCTTTATTGAACTTACAAACTAATATTTGAAGATGAATTCAACCCCAAAATGGTAATTAAAATAACTGACACAAAATCATACCTAGTAACTCAAATACCTCTTGGGAAAGGATTTTGTGTGCTTATCTAAATTACACTTGATGGGTCTCCTACCATGGGTTTTTGGATCACATCCAAGGGATCATAAAAATTAAAAAATGTTCAATAATCCACTACAAGACCATAGTACAATGAAAATTATAGAAGTCCAAATATGGAAATAGAATTAAAATTATTGGCATAGAACTTTGGAACTGATGGTAATGATTTAGAAATAATTATTAGGATCTTGCATAATAAGTGGAGTTTCACCCACATTTTTTGAATATGTAACAATTAAATTAATTATTAGGAGAAACAAGTGGTGGTGGTACAATAGTAGGCATACACATTGGACTAGATGGTGTCTTTTGAACATATATGTCCACTTTAAATTTTTATCATATTTTTAAATGTAAAATTCTTCATGGTCACTTCTAATTTTTTTAATGCCATTGTAACAAAAGTAATTTATCCATTACAATAACCAAGACAAAACCTGATCACCCATAACTATGCTCCTTATCTAGTGAATACAGATGCACCCTGATTGAAACCAAGGGAGTTGTAATTTTGAAGTAGAGATTATGCTAATGATTCAGAAAAAATAGGCTCTTGCATAATAAATGGAGTTTTACTTCTAAATTTTTGAAGATGTAACATAAGTAATTTGTCTAAATTTAGGGATTTGACTCCTTAATATTTAGCCCCCTTTGATAATTATACCTTTTAGATAATTTAATTCACTAATTCAAATACCTATGAGGGTGAGTCACCTTTCTTGAACTTACAAACTAATATTTGAAGATGAATTTAACCCCAAAATGGTAATTAAAATAAGTAACACAAAATCATACCTAGTAACTCAAAGACCTCTTGGGAAAGGATTTTGTATGCTTATCTAAATTACACTTGATGGGTCTCCTACCATGGGTTTTTGGATCACATTCAAGGGATCATCAGAATTAGAAAATTATCAATAATCCACTACAACACCATAGTACAATGAAAATTATATAAGTTCAAATATGGAAATAGAAATAAAATTATCACCATGGAACTTTGGAATAGATGGTAATGATTTGTAAATAGTTATTAGGCTCTTGAATAATAAGTGGAGTTTCATCCATATTTTTTGAAGATGTAACAGTATTAATTATTAGGAGAAATAATTGGTGGTGGTATAATGGTAGGCATACACATTGGAATAGATGGTGTCTTTCTAACATATATGTCCACTTCAAATTTTTATCATATTTCTAAACCCAAAATTATTCTTAGTCACTTCTAATTTTTTTAACATCATTATAACAAAAGTAATTTATCCATTGCAATCACCAAAACAAAACTTGATCACCTAAAACTATGCTCTTTATCCAACAAATATAGATGTCCCCTGATCAAAACCTAGGGAGTTGTAATTTCGACATAGAGATTATGATAATGATTTAGCAAAAATAGGCTCTTGCATAATAAGTGGAGTTTTATCCACATTTTTTAAAGATGTAACATAACAAAATTGTCTAAATTTTGAGATTTGACTCCTTAATATTTATTCCCCCTTAGAATTATACTTTTGAGATAATTTAATTCACCAATTCAAATACCTATGAGTGTGAGTCGCCTTTCTTGAACTTACAAACCAATATTTGGAGATGAATTCAACCCCAAAATGGTAATTAAAATAAGTGACACAAAATCATACCTATTAACTCAAAGACCTCTTGGGAAAGGATTTTATGTGCTTATCTAAATTACACTTGATGGGTCTCCTACCACGGGTTTTTGGATCACATCCAATGGATCATCAGAATTAGAAAATTTTCAATAATCCACTACAAGATAATAGTACAATGAAAATTATGGAAGTTAAAATATGGGAATAGAAGTAAAATTATCATTATGGAACTTTGGAACCAATGGTAATGATTTATAAATAATTATTAGGCTCTTGCATAATAAGTGAGGTTTCATCCACATTTTTTGAAGATTTAACATTATTAATTATTAGGAGAAACAAGTGGTGGTGGTATAATGGTAGGAATACAAATTGGAATAGATGGTGTCTTTCAAACATATATGTCTACTTTAAATTTTTATCATATTTCTAAACCCAAAATTAATCTTAGTCACTTCTAATTTTTTTAATTTCATTGTAACAAAATCAATTTCTCCATTGCAATCACCAAGATAAAACCTGATCACCCACAAATGTGCTCCTTATCTAGTCAATACAGATGCCCCTTGATCAAAACCAAGGGAGTTGTAATTTTGATGTAGGTATTGTGCTAATGATTTATAAAAAATAGGCTCTTTCATAATAAGTGGAGTTTCATCCACATTTTTTGAAGATGTAACATAAGGAAATTATCCAAATTTAGGGATTTGACTCCTTAATATTTAGTCCCCCCCTCAGAATTATACTTTTGAGATAATTTAATTCACCAATTCAAATACCTATGAGGGTAAGTTGCCTTTCTTGAACTTACAAATGAATATTTGGAGATGAATTCAACTCCAAAATAGTAATTAAAATAAGTGACACTAAATCATACCTAATAACTCAAAGACGTCTTGTAAAAATATTTTGTGTGCTTATATAAATTAATATGGTTATATGAGGGCATATTAAGTAGTCTACCTCAAAACACTTACTATATATAATATTTATATATGTAGACTTTGAATCCACTTATAGATATCTAAATGTAAATTTGTATAATTTAGGGACTTTCAATCCAATAAAATAGCAACAGACTCATCGTAACAAATTACACTTGATGGGTCTCCTACCATGGGTTTTTGGATCACATCTAGGGGATCATTAGAATTATAAAATGTTTAATAATCTGCTACAAGACCATATTAGTAAAATGAAAATTTTAGAAGTTACAATATGGAAATAGAAGTAAAATTATCATCATGGAACGTTGAACTGATGGTAATGATTTAGAAATAATTATTAATAGTCTCTTCTGAATGCATAATAAGTGGAGTTTCATCCACATTTTTTTGAAGATGTAACATTATTAATTATTAAGAGAAACAAGTGGTAGTCATATAATAGTACATATACACATCATTGGAATAAAATTGGTTTCTTTCAAACATATATGTCCACTTCAAATTTTTATCATATTTTTAAACCCATAATTCTTCTTAGTTGCTTCTAATTTTTTTAGCACCATTATAACAAAATAAATTTATCCATTATATTCACCAAGATAAAACCTGATCAAAACCAAGGGAATTAGAATTTTGACATAGTGATTGTGCTAGGAGGCTATATTTTTAAACAAAGAATGCAATCCATCATAGACTAAAGCATTGCATGGTGATTCAGATCTCGATAAGTTTACACCCATAATTGTTTTTTAAGATGAACTCATTTTGACATCAATGTCATGATTTTAGAGTAACTAGTAGTTTTACTTATTGATTTACAATATTTCACTTCACATAAACCCTCTTACCGAATACTGAGGTGGTATTAAACTTAAAGAGGCACAAGGGAAGCCTCTAGGCTCCCTCATATCACAGGATGCCATCAATCTAGCCAATAATACCCTCTATACTTCATTAATGTAAATCTACCATCTGAATCCCTTCATATATTGTAATATTAATCAATATTATTATATCATATAATTTATGTTAATATAGATTATAAATCAATATTAAATTCACAACAAATCCAATGAAAATCATGTGTACAGTAGATTATGTTGAAGAGCAAATCTATTGAACATTAATAATAAATGGGTATTAAATTAAAATAATCATGTATCCATGAAGGTTAAATCACGTATTCATGCATCATTATCAATTATATATGTAGTTAAGTGATTTGAAAATCATCATTTATACGGCCAAATCACATCAATGTAGTAAAATCAAGAATCACAAAAACTTGATTTATTAAGATTATAAAAATTATAATATATCTATATATTATTGTTAATGGTATCAAAATAATATTAAATTTTTAACAAAATTAAATGAATTTTTATGCCATATAATTCCATGTAACATCATAAAATGGGTAAATGTGATCACAAGTATGCATTTAAAACTATATGATAATTCGCCATGTGCATAGCAGATGAGGTAGATTACTTCAAAGAGAAAATCTATCAAACATTATTATGTTTGGTAAGAATTAAATTTAAAATTTTCAATCACATATCATCATTAAAGTTGTCACAAGTATTAAATTTGATGTTACAGATGACACTTGGAATTCAGGACAGTTAGCAATAAAGAATGTGAATTATTAATTTTTAGTAGCCCTTTGAACTTGGTTATAAAAAGTATACAAACTATTAGATTACATAAAAATTATTCAAAGGAATTGAGTCTATTCTAATTTTGTACCAAATGACCATCAAATTTTAGTTAAAGGTTAGGACTTTTGACCTCTAATTTAAATTAGTGATATGCAACTCTTCTATTCAAAAGATTTAAATTAAGATAATGTGTAAATAAATATCTATCCCGGTGAGTTTATTTTTGCAATCTAATCCTTTAGTTTATTTCTCAAGTTTATAATACCAAAATGATAATTTTCTCACTAAATTCAATTTTGAAGTCTAATTGTGAGATGTGTTTATTGGTGTTTCCAACTATAGGTGCCACAAAGTGAGTTGGAGATGTGTTCATCAGTTCCCATGAACAAGACTATTTAGTGTTTTTTGACTCAAGTATATCATGGCCTTGATCACAGTTTTTTGTAACGCATAATTACTAAGATTCATGTATTCAATGTACCTATTTACAAAAGTAGGAACACAAACAAATGATAACCAGCCATTATCATAGACTAGGAGTAGTGATAGTTAGCATTTTTCATTTTACAACCTTAGTAGGTGCATCTCTCAAATGTGATTAGATGCTTTATATGTGCCCTTTCATCCTTATATATTCTATTATCTAGTACGAGGATGTGATTCATGTTCTATGTTATTTGGAATGGAAAATTATCTCTGTCTACTAAATTTTCTTTTCTTTTACTTCTATAGTTTTAGTCTTTACTTACATAATAGACTGTAGTTCATGCTTTATGCTCCTTTATGGTCTATGATGCTTCAATATTTAATATATTTTAAGAAATAAAAAATCTTTGAATAAGATAGGTTGGGTGCATATCTAATTATAGTGGTGTTTCTAATTAGATTTGATGTAAACCAATTATGGTTCTCTATGCTCTAATAATGCATTGGAATAGATGGTGTCTTTGTAACATATATGTCCACTTCAGTTTTGATGTAGAGATTACATGCTAAGAGTCTCTATCTTTGCATGTAGAATGCAAGACATCATAGACTAAAGTATTGCATGGTGATTCAAATCCTGATCAGTCTGTACCCATAATTATCTTTAAAAATGGACTTAATTAATATTTTGACATTATCAAGGGTTTATAATTACTAGGTTTAACTATCAATTATAATTTTACCCCTCTCACCAATACATATATTATATGTCATGATATGTGTGTGTGTGTGTGCATGTGTGAAGAGTTGTGCACATGGACAAGGGTGAGTGCATAGTAAAGCAAAATGAATTTTTTAAATTCATATATGTCTCTACCTTTTTGATCCCCTCCTATTCACATGAGAAAAATAAACCAAGTGAAACTTTGCACATTTTTTAGTTAAGTTGAAAGCATAAAAATTGATTTTATTTTATTGAAATCTATGTGGTCTAATGAAAGCTTAAGGCTAGCCTAGGTAACAGTGAAGTCAACTAGGATGTCAAGTATGATAGGTCCTAGGGTGCCCTTGAGTGCACTCTGGGAACGCTTTTTGAAGCCTATGCATAGGGTGTGTGTGTGTGTGTGTGTGTTTGTGTGTGTGTGTGTGTGTGTGTGTGTGTGTGTGTGTGTGTGTTAAATTGGGTAATATTATATAAAAATTATATATTTTATTTTAAATATACTAGAGGAAAGGTCCCAATAGGTGTGCATGTTCCAATTATCAAATAGGGTTTTTGTTAACATGTCCTCAATCGATGGATCATATTGGTGTGTATAAATATTAAAGTGTACCAGAATTTGATTCAACATGTAGTATCTAATAGTTTTTTAACATTTATTCTATAAAATTAAATGTAACCAATCACATCTTGACAAGTAAGACTCAAGTATTGATAGTCTTATGCACAGTTATTGGTACTCTAAAGGTTAAGTTTTGGTCATAGGTTTAAAAAATGCATTTTATGACCTCTTGTGATAAAATTTATTATATCATATTAAAAATTTGTGTAATTTGTTAGACCTTGAAACTTTAGTTATAAGTAGTTAAGATGACATAACAAAATTTTCAAAATATAATGTGATGTTATGGCACCTTAATGCGATGTCCAAAGTTAGGATGCATGGCTACTGGGACCTTTCTCCTATACTAATATATATAATATGTAATTATAATTTGATTTATAAACTATATTAACATATCTATTATATAATAATAATAATAATAATAATAATAATAATAATAATAATAATAATAATAATAATAATAAAATATATTATGTAATATATAATATTGTAATATTATATTACATTATATAATATATATTTTTATTATATATTTTAATATAATATATATAAATATCATTTTAATATATTAAATATATCACTCGCCTTCAATTCGACTTGACTACTCATGGTGAATTTTCATTTAGAAATAGGTGGGAGTCCCCAATAAATTTGAAATTCAAATTTACTTTTCAAAATAGGGTTCGTATAATTTTTACACATTTTCAAGAGGAAAAAAAACCATCAAACATGTATGACCATTGACATATTCCTATTCCTACATATTCTTAGTTTTTGTTGAACATACACTGTAAAGCATTGATAGATAGGAACATAACAGGTTGTAGAGTGTCTGAAGTGTTGACCATATTTGTTATTGTCATTTCTATAGATCCTTATTTTTAGGTATTTAATCTTAATAGTGTTCAATATATTTTTTTATTCTATCTAAAATGTGTATAAATCCTTATTTTTAGGTATTTAATCTTAATAGTGTTCAATATATTTTTTTACTCTATCTAAAATGTGTGATGTATCTCTATTTACTCAGACCTTTTCTTCATTATTTAACACCTTAATATGTTATGAAATCACTAAGATTCAGATAGTCTACCTAGATTATTGTAATATTTTTTGCCCTATTGGAGCACTTCCAACTGTGATGTTAGTGAACCTTCTACTGAAGTAGCATGCACATGTCTATTGTTCAAGAAAATAGGGTTTTCAAAGTATAACACTAAAATTTTATAAAACAATACAATAAAATATTATTCCAACTAATTTGCCTGTATATACTTCAATCAATTTTTAATAAAAAATAGTATAATTTTTAAGAATGTGTGTCAAGCTTAGGGAGGCCCTGGGTTGGCCTGGGTAGCATTGAACCCTACTGTAAATCCCATTTCAAAATTAAAAGAGTTCAAAGGAGTCAACTGGGTATAAAAGACAAAAATGGGTAGACTCCACTAGTTGTAATTCAATATGGGTAGACTTCTTGTTTAGTTTAAATTATATGGAAAATAATCACACAATAATTACTTTTCACCTTTTCTTATCATCTTCATCATCTGGTGAAAATTGACTAATTGCATTTATTCATCCAATAAACCATGAAGTTAAAATGTCCTTCCTTTAAGACATGCAATCTAGAATTCAAAGAAACCATTCAAATTCAAGACATAAAACTAATAATTGAGATAAAAGGTATTTAGCAATTGACATATTTGTGGAATATATTTTTAGAATTCATTGATTATATTAATTGCTTCAAGCGTACAAAATTTTCTCAAAATTCTCTCTCTTTTACAAATGGTAATACATGCCTTTATAGAAAGGTCAGGTAGTATACCAATCAATTACAATGTATAAGTGTATAAAAGATAAGGACAATTGTCCTTACAAGTTCTAGAATACACTTATTCTTCACATTTATACTGACCTATGGGTAATATGCTAACAGGCTAGCATATTCCCTACAAAAGAATATTCCTATTCTAGATATGATAATGTTCTTTACAAAAGGGAATATTAGCCACTAGGTGGGCCCTGTTGATGATTTTAAATGAACCAGATGTGCTCTTATTGTTCAAAGAACACTTCTCATTTTATAATTTAAGAAATTTAGGGCATGGGTAGCAAGTTTTAGCAATCTAGTTGCCTATGGTGAAATAGTAGTAGAGCAAGATGAACTGTTCCACAATATTTGTAGATTTGATGGTTGGGAGCCACCTTGGTTCATTACTTTGTGAGCCCATGTTGATACTTGGTGAATTACCATGGATTTAAACTATAGACTAGACTAACTAGTTATGGATAATATATTTAAGCTAAGATGAATTATTTAAATAAAAAAGAAAAAGGAAGGGTAAAGCAGGAAATAAATAAGTGATTACTAGTCTTAATCAAGAACATTATGAAAAAGTTTCAAGAATACTAAGCATATATTTAACTAGTATGTAATGTAAATTAGCTTATTCTCACATTTCATTACACACTAGGTAGAATTCTGAAGATGATATGAAGATACAAGTAATAACTAAATCCACTTTAAAAATTTAGCTACCACATCTAAATATATAATGCACATCCTTGATGTAGAGCAAATAAAATGAAGTAAATTCTATATCCTTTCAACTAACCTATCATAACACAAGTTAGTAACCCTATAAATAATGATATAACCCAGTATTTGAAGAAACTATTCATATTCAAGACCTAGACAAGCAATTGAGAGACTATCTTAGTAATCAACACATTAAAATGGGCAATCCTTGCAGATTTCTTTGATTATATTAATTTCTTCAAGTGTACAAAAATGGTTTTAAATCCACCCTCTCACAAAATAGTAATACATGCCTTTATACAAGAGTCGGGTAGTATACCAATTGGTTACAAAATATAGGTGTACAAAGATAAAGATAGTTGCCTTTATAAGTTCTAAAATACACATGCTTTTCATAATTATTCCAACTAGAGGCAATCATGCTAACAAACTAGCATGCACCTTTACTATAGAATATTCTATTACAATATGTTATAAAAATTTTATTAGAATAGAATATTACTTTAACTTGTTGGTGGGCCCCCATTTTTTTTTGAGGATGCTCATAGCCTTTTCATGTTGTTCATCAACTAGATCGAGGTCCATAGAAGGCTTCATGATGCACTCCTCTTTTGGTTTTCTAGATCATTTAAATCCCTAATATTTATGGCCAAGGCCTCCTTGATGTTGCTAGTTTCATTGATCCTCTCACCTACATTGAATATCATATTCAATGTTTTGTTATTATCCTACCCAGAATGACCTTTACTTTTCCCTTGGATCTCTTGAGTCACTAGAGTGGCTTTATGACCAAACTCCCCATCAATAATGATACCAAGGATAGTGGGTTGTGTTTTATTGGCAATCATGGTCCCAAGAAGTTGCTCAATTCTATTGATGAGCTTCTTGTCATCTTTTAAGAGATATTCCACCTTGGTATTCCAGTCACTCAAGCTTTAAACCTTATTGATAATAATCCCCAAGATTGAACCTAAGTGTGTTATACTTATTGTTTTAAAGTTTGGGATCTACTTCCTCACCTAAATGTTAAGGAGTTGAGTAATCTTTTCCTATGAGGCCTACCATTGGGTGACTAGGTATTTGGCTAATGAACTCTATTCCTCCAATACACTTTTCCTCAATTTCATTGACTTGAGTTCCTTAAACATGTCACAAAATGATTCATTAAGCATCTTGATCATGGCCTTTATGACTAATAGAATATCCTACATTTATAAATTATCCCTTTCACTCTCTAAATTATGGATCCTTTGTTTTAAACCATGAACTCCATCCCTAGCTTATTTTGACTATGTTTCTATTAATCTTTCCACATTCTCCTCATGTATGGTAACCCCACCATGTTGTTGTCCTACAATATAAGTTAAACCTACAAAATGTTCCACCTTTTGAAAGGTGAATTCTTCTATCCCAACCATGGTTATCATAGTTATAATATTATCTAAGCCTATTGTCTCAGGATTGAAGTGCATTATTTTAATAGTCTCCTTGAATTCAAGAGTCTCTGGGATATTTATACCTATACTACTTGATGCTCTTAGAGCATCCATCCTTTTGGCCTTTGGGCCTTGGGTGACTACAATTATTCTCTCCCCATGTTCCTCTACAATGTTCTTCATCCAAGGTTACATATCTTCATGAAGTCTAGAGTCAGCAACTCTTATTAATGCCCAAGAGTGAGAAATAGGTAGGATCTTTTACAATTTCTGATAGATGAACTAGTCAAGAATGATTGGTCCATAGATTATAAATTCATCACTAAAGATATTGACTTCACTAGTGTAATGAGTGAAGTTCAACCTAGGCCTCTTTCTTGGCTACACAAAGACCAATCTAATTCTACCTTCCTCTTCTCTTATGGTACCAAAGGGGCAAGTTCCTTTCCTATATGCTCAGAGGTTTCTTCCTACTTATATGAACCGTAAGCATCCACAATCTCCTTGAGGGCATCCTCAAGTGTTTTTTCAAGCCTCAAGGTGATCATGTCAATGTACTAAACTAGGTAATATGGCCTTTATGGGAGTGTTGAAGGTGGTGGCCCCTCTCTAGGTCTCTCTTCTAGCTCTACCTCTCCAACCTTCTCCTTTCCTTTATCATGTTCATCCTTAACTTGCATTTCACCTTATTGTTGGGTTTGTGGCTTAGATTTATTTTATAGAGGTTGTTTATGAGCTATTCCAAATGGACTAGGCAATAGGTGATATTTTAATGGATGCATCTACCATATTTCCTTAGATGGATTATTATCTCTAGTCAATATGTGTTCTAGTTTGATATTATGGTCTTGGATCCTACCCAACACCTCCTCAAAGTTCTTGGCTTTGATGTAGATGATATCATGAACCCCAAGCTGATACACATAGTAGATATTTGGGAGCTTCTTGTCTTTTAAATGATCATCCACTTTATTCTTAGGATCCCACATTTGAATTTCATCCATTTGGAAACCAAATGAATCCATTTGTGTGGACATGATTTCCACTTTTTCCATTCTTTGATGTCCCAATATTCAATAGGAAGGGGTGGAGTAAACCCTTCCTCTTTTCCTTGCACATTTTTTCAATTCCATGGATGAGTTGAGAGGTAATCTCTTATTCTTCAAGCTTATTTGGGACATGCACCGATAGACTATAAGGTTGGGACATGATCCCCTCTATCCTTATAACTATACAATCAGGATAGTACCATATGTCCCCAATCATTTTGACATACCTCTTGATGAGGGGGTGAACCATAGGCATGAGAACACCTATAATATCTTCTACTAAAGCTAGATAAAAATAGTCACAAATAAACTACATATGATTCCTATACTTGAAGATGTGTATCTTGGAATAGTAGTGTGAGATGATTGTCCTACCTTATGGGGACCATTTCCTAATACCATGGAAGGTAGTTGAAATAATAAGTACATCAAGTAGGTATGGCATCATGAATAAATTCTTGGAACAAGCATTGAATTACTTAGCTAGGAAAATGTTGATTATATCTCCAATTGGAGGGGTAAGCTTCTCTTCAACCATGAAGTGTATATAGGGAACCCAATTTTTATTTACATAACTAGTTGAAGAGGCCCCAAAATCTCAATTCAATAAGGTAATTATTATCCTAATTCCTTCTCTAAATTGGACCATCAGGATTTTACCATCAAGGGTTCTAAAGACATGGGGTCCTTGGATGATCTAGGGTCTTTGGACAGAATTCAAGTCATGGTTACTGGTCCATTCCTTGATTTTTGAAAGGTCTAAATAGGGAAGAGGGGGTTTATAATACTTTTTAAAGGAAATAAGGGAGATATAGGCAATCTTTTTTTAACTTCCTTCCCTAATGATCCAATTTTTATCAATCTTACAATCAATAAAAATTAGGGTAAGGACATCAATACAGTGTAGTACCTCTTGTTTAGTTGTAGTATGATGGAGGCCAGTTATCTAGACTACAAATAAATTGGAGTACCTCCTACTAATGGTGGGGATCCTCTTCTCCTCTTTGGAGATGGGATGCAACTCATTTATCATGAAGAAGAGTTTTAACCAATTCCTAATGCCCTAGATGTTTAATATTGCCAGGTCCAATTTAGTGTCTTTTAAGATCTGACCTTCACATCCATAGACAAATAAAGCTTGATCTCTTCTTTTAACTATTGCCTGCTTACCACCATGATTTATGTCTAAGTTGATTACCAACTTGATTTCTAATGACCTTTATGAAATCCATTTCATGCTTAAGAACACAATTGAGTTCTTCCTAAATCAAATTATAATGAAATGAATTTGCTTAGATTGCTTTTATGTAGGGTTTAGGGTTTTGAGATATAATGGCAGACAATATCCAAGTCTCAACTTAATACATGCCTTGGATTTGATTTGGACTTTTGCCTTTATACATTTGTATTTTTGAGTAGATAAGATCTTTTATTTTTTCCTTTTCTACTTATATGGAACCTATGTGGCATTGGTCTATACCCTCGTCGCATATTTCATAAATTCCTTTGAGCACTAGTCATTAGTATTTAAAATACCTTCTTTTATTTTGCACCATCAAATCAAAATCTTGGATTATTTTAAGTCATTAGTTGTAATTTAGGTCTTTGCCTATGATTATATCTTTCTATTCCAAGCCATGTGGTTGTGAATTTTGTCATTTTTATGTGCCTCGCCATGTTTTTTATCTTGCATTATTCATCTATTGAAAATTCATGGGTGCTTTCGCATCATTAGATCATCCTTCAGTGATAAAGTGTGAATTTTTAGATCATCTATTAATTCCCTTTCAAATGGGATTTCTCTACACATCGAGCCCATGGGATATCAAGGCTCCATTTAAAATTATTTAGGGTGCTCACACTATTAGATCATCCTCCAACAATGAAGTGTGTGCCATTGATCTATAGAGATACCCTAACTTTAAGTTAATATCTTCATGACCGAACGGTCATGTGAGTCAATTTTAAGCTCGTTAAATCTTCATGATCGAATGTGAGGGTGCCACTTGGCACTTCCATAGGTATTCTAAGGGTCTTGGACTTAATTCTCTCTATTGGATCAAAGTTCATGATGAAGCGAGGGTTGTAGGAGCATTATCTAGGAGTTTGCTCATGATTGGTTATTTCTATCAAGTGGGACCTTTGATTTTAATCCTTAAATGTGAGGGGGGCATTTTATTATTATTCAAGCCTTCTATAGTCCTTTAATTTTTCAATAATGCCTTACTCTATTCAATTAGGTCTTTGTGATGAAGTGATAACTATTGGATGAAAGCGAATTATGTAGCTTTGTTGGGTTCTTCATGATTAGATCATCCTTTGGTGATGAAGCATGAACCATTGGAGCCTTTAATATGCACACTATTTGGATCCTTTGAGGGATCTCCTAGGAGATACCTTGAAATAAAATTCCAAATCATGTTCATGTTGAAGCTATCTCCTAAGAGATATCTTGAAATAAAATTCCAGTAGTGTGCATGTTCAAGGTATCTCCTAGGAGATACCTCCAAAGAAAATTCCAATTATTTACATCATGGTTCTTGTCAAATAAAAAGGTGTTATAGTTATATCATATCCCTTTAAAGGACCTTTTCAATCAACATGAAAGGTATTCCAAGGCCCTTAGAGGTATATCCTAGGAGATACCTTGAAATAAAATTCCAATCATGTGCATTTTCAAGGTATTTCTTATGAGATATCTAGAAAAAAAATTCCAATAGTGTGCATCAAGGTTATTCCCAAATAAAAAGTTGTAATGGTTATATCAAATCCTTTGTAAGTGTTAGGACTTGTTCCAAAGTCTTAACGTTAGGTTAGATTTTTGGTAGGTAATAAATAATTATTGTAGATGGGGCATGCATCTTTTAGTAAAGACACCCCATTAAATAAACTTAGTTTAATTATTAGGTAGTTTTAATGTTTTATATTTATTAATTAGAGTTGCTTTACGTGTTGTTTTCTTGTATTTAGTTGGTTATAGGATTAGTTATTTTTACTGGTCATTGATAAAAACTATATAAATCCATGTTTGAATTTTAAAAGGGTTAACGGAGTAAAGGCACCCTTATGTATTTGTTTTTTTGAATTATTAATAAAATACTTGTGCACCCGCACTAAGTGGGGACAAGGTTCAACCTATTTTGATTCTGGAGTTATCAGTGGTATCAGAGCATGGTTATTTTGGAAGCTTGGTGAATTCGAAGGAGCAAGGTGAAAAAATCAATTCACGTGATATATTTTGGCATGAAATAAGCATGTATGGATTTGTACAGCCTATGAGAGAGAAAATAGGTGAAAATAAAATCTCCAACAGTAGCCATGGCATCCCAGGCAAGCATGGCATAGGTATAATATAGGGAATTAAGTTTTGGCTGTTTCTAAAGTTTTTTATCAAATATTTGTTGTGACTGGGTCCCACGAGAGAAGATTGAAAAAGAGGCTGTAAAAAAAGGGAAAATTTTCAATTTATTTACTCATGTAATTTTTATTTATTTTTTCCCTCATACACAAAATTTGGAATAAGTAAACATTTCTGAGTGTGATGTTCTGCAAATGCTCTTAGAGCAATTGGCTAAGCTTATTTTGTTAGAAGCTTGCAAAGGAGGAGGTCAAGGGTTCAAATCCCTTCTTTTTGGAGAAAGTTATTTTTGCTTTGGAATATGCTTTTTTTGAAAAAGGAATATTATATTTTTTAAAAATCAAAATATTTTAAAACACATACTTATTGTATTGTGTTATTTAAATTTTTCGAAAAAGGGGCGAAATTTAATCATATTTCTTTTGCATTGTTGTGGTGAGACAAGGGTGTAATTGGTGGAATAAGGTTGTAATTTGGAAAAATAAGGGTGTAATCATTGATTTTTGGTGTGGTTAAGTGCAAAACCCATCAAAAATACTTATTTTTCTTTTACGCTCTATGCAGAGGTTAAGTGCAAAACCTCGTAGATGTAGTGTTTTGTGCAGTGAGTGTAATATTTGTTTCATTTCTTTTGCATTTTTTCACATGTTTCTCTATTGCACTTGCTTTCATTTCAAAATCCCAAAAATTTAGAATTTGCTTTCAGATGGTGATAGATTAACAATTTCCAATTATTCAGATTGGAAACGATTGATGGAGGCTTCACTAGTGTTTAATGAATTATGGGATATTGTTAAGAGTGAAAATCCCACATTGCCAATAGAGCAGGGTAAATTAGATATTTTAAATTTGTGTGATTCTAAGGCCTTAGCTCTCATTAAATGTTGTTGTACTTGTGATACGTATGTGCATATTGAAAATTCTCCTCATAGTTACACTACATGGAAAACATTGTCAAATTTGTATGATAAGAAACCTAAACATAAGAAGATAGATATTCATATGCAGTTGTTTACTTTGTCATTAGATGAAGATGGGGATATGGGAGAATATATGTCTAAGTTGAAAAATATCACTACTGAGTACACTAAGGCTGGTTTTGGAAAACTAGATTATGACCTCATAGTTACTGCTACTTTGAAAGGACTACCAGAGTCCTATAGGAATTTTGTTGATATGTTCCATGTCTCTGACAAGATCATAGGCATCACCTTTGATAATTTGGCTGAGTTTCTCATCTAACATGACCTCTCTCTACCCAAGAAATCCAAGAAAACTAAAGAATCCCATGTTTTAGAGTCAAATCCTAGTTCATCTTCATCTGGGCATCAAAACAATAGAGGAAATAGTTCTAGAGGGGATCGAGGTTACAAAGGAGGTAGATATCAAAATAGAGGTAGGGGTCTTTCAAATAATCAGCAATCTAATCAATCACATTCACATGAAACAAGTGATTGAGGACATGGTGACAATTCATTTAGGCACAGAGGTCGAGGTAGATCAGACATTCAGTGTCATAGATGTGGAAAATTTGGTCACATTGCCTCACAATGTAGGATTCCTTTTGATAAAATTCAAAGGCCACAAAAAGTGACTAAGACTTACTCTACTTAGTATGTTGATCATGACTATGATGAATCTAGTAATGTTGCCCATGAATTTGCATTCACTACTTTGGGGCACATTGATTATATTGAATATGAGGCTAGAGATGAGCTCATAGATGTATGGGTTTTAGAGACAGGAGTAACCAAACACATGACATTTAGGAGAGATTTCTTTTGTCTTATAGGGAAGCTTCTCTCTCTCTAGTTTCCTTAGCAGATAAGTATATGCATAGGACTTAGTTCTATTCCAATTCTTCTTCCTAATGGGTTTATAAAATACTTGGAGGATGTTTGGTATGTTCCCACATTGAAGAAACACTTACTTTCTTTGGTAACTATTCGAAAGAAAGGTTATCAAATTATGCTTGAAAATGGGCTCATTTACATCAATTCAGTGACGGATGATTATAAAACAATGTATATAGAATATGAAGATGGAAACTTGGTTAGATTGCATTATTAGGTGCTTCCTCCCAATATAGAACTTGTGGTAGTTGTTGACACAGGTACAGGGACTATGTCTACATAGTGGTTATGGCATATCTGCTATGGACATTTGAATATCCACTCTTTAGTGGATTTGAAGAGATATGGTATGGTGAATGGGTTGCCCACTTTTCACAAAGATAGTAGTCTTTGTGAGTCATGTGTTTTGGGAAAACAAAATCAGGAAAAATTTCCTAAACAGTCATCTTAGAGAGCTAACAGATGTTTACAGTTAGTTCATAGTGATGTATGTGACATGAAAAAGTCATCCATTGGTGGGTTTAGATACTTTGTCTTGTTTATTGATGACTTTTCTAGGATGACTTGGGTATTCTTTATGAAAATAAATATGAAGTTTTTGCTAAGTTTGTTGATTGGTTACACTTAATTGAAAAAGAAACAAGTTCACATTTGGCCACTCTTCATTCAGATAATGGGTATACCTCTAATGAATTTTTAGACTATTATTGAGAACATGGAATTCATCGACAATATAGTAATGCTTATACTCCACAACAAAATGGAGTATCTGAATGAATGAATAGAACTTTAGAGGGCACGTCACATGCCATGTTACACTATAAACAGCTTGATGATAAATTTTGGGCTGAAGCTATTGGTACTGCAGTGTATTTGAGAAATAGGTCCCCCACATTTGCACTTTTGGGACAAACTCCATATGAGGCATGGTATGGGTTTAAACCCAAAGTTAAACACTTGAAAGTGTTTGGATGTCTATGTTTTGCTTTGGTTCCTATTAAACATAGAACTAAGTTGGAACCACGAAGTTGAAAATCCATCTTTCTTGGTTATTCTAAAGATAAAAAGGGGTTTCATTTTCTTGCACAAGATTCAAGAAAATTCATAGTGAGTCGAGATGTCATATTTGATGAGTTTGGGACTATGAACACTACAAAGATTAATTCTCAACTTGATAGATTAGAGAAGAAAAATACAAAAAGAGATAAGGGTTTGAATAATGGGGATAACTCTTCAAAGTTATGGTATGAGAATCAAATTCCTTCACTTTCCTCTCCATATAGAAGTTCACAGGTTGATGACTTAGAAATTGTTGAAAATTCTCTAGGTCCCCCATCGAATGATACACATAATGAGAATTCTAGAGTCCCTGATTTGAATAATTTGTCTAAACATCCAAAATGGGCTCAAAGTACTTTTTCTGACTTGACAGTAGATGAAGTTGGTTTAACAGGGCCTAGGATTTCTCAAAAATAGGTGAACTATGCTATGGTTGTTACTACTTCCACTGAGCCATCCACTTTTGAGGAGGCATCTACTGAACATGTTTGGCAACAGGTAATGAAATGTGAGTATGATTCCATACTTAACAATAATACATGGATTTTAGTTAATCCTCCTCCACATGGTAAACCCATTGGATGTAAATGGGTTTATAAGACTAAGTATAAATCAGATGGCTCCATTGATAAACATAAGGCACGACTTGTTGCAAAAAGATATGCACAACAAGAAGGTATTGACTATGAGGAAACATTTGCACCAACTGCCAAATGGCACACTATTCATATGGTACTTGCCTTAGTAGCACAAAATGGCTGGAAAGTACATCAATTAGATGTTAAAATTTCTTTTTTAAATGGTGATTTACAGGAAGAAGTCTATATGAAACAATCTCAGGGTTTTGAATAGGTGGGTGTTGAACACAAAGTGTGTAAATTGACAAAAGCTTTGTATGGGCTCAAACAAGCACCTAGGGCTTGGTATGAGAAAATGGATTCATACCTGAAATCCATTGGTTTTCATCATAGTGAATCAAATGATAGTCTCTATTTTCAAGTGCAGGGTAAGAAAATGGTGATACTAGTTCTCTATGTTGATGACTTGTTTATTACAGGTAATGATGAAAACCATAACAATTTTGTGAAGAAGGAATTAAAAGATGGGTTTGAGATGACAGATCTTGGACTTATTCACTACTATCTAGGCATAGAGGTAACTCAGAAAGAGCATAGTATTTTCATTTCACAAACTAAGTATATTTCTGAGTTATTAGAGAGGTTTGGCATGAGTGATTGCAAACCTGCCCTCACTCCCATGGAAAGTAACTTGAAATTGTCTAAGGATGATAGTAGTGCCTTTTTTGATGGCACCACATATAGACAATTGGTGGGAGGTTTGATATACTTGATGACTACCATGCTCGATATTTCATTTTCAGTTGGAATTTTTTCTAGGTTTATGCATGAGCCTAGAGAAATTAATTGGCATGCAGCTAAACGAGTACTTCATTACCTTCAGGGAACAAAAACATATGGCCTTGAATACCACCACAACAAGAACTTCAATTTTTTTGGATATTGTGATGTATATTTTGGCAGATGTGTGGATGACAGAGTGTCAACCACAGGATACACTATGCATATGGGTTCAACTACCATTGCTTGGTGTTGTAAGAAGCAGGATATAGTGGTAAATTCATCAGTAGAATTAGAGTATATTTCAGTATGGGATGCTTCCAAAGAAATTATTTACCTTCATCATATTCTTGAAGATCTTTAGGTTTATTAGTTTGCTCCTACACAGTTATACATTGATAATCAGAGTGCAATCAAGATGTCCAAGAATCTAGTGTTTCATGCCAAAACAAAGCATATGGATGTCAAATACCATTATCTGTGAATGCTGGTGGCAAAGAAAACTCTTGATCCAATATATTGCCCAACTGTCGATCAGACAGCTGATATCTTCACAAAACCCCTTGATAGAATCAAATTTGAAAAATTCAGAAAAATGCTTGGTATGTGTCCAAAGACTTGACTTTGGATCATAGGGGGGTTTGTTAGGACTTGTTCCAAAGTCTTAACATTAGGTTAGATTTTTGGTAGGTAATAAATAATTATTGTAAATGGGCCATGCATCTTTTAGTAAAGACACCCCCATAAAATAAACTTACTTAGTTTAATTATTAGGTAGTTTTAATGTTTTATATTTATTAATTAGAATTACTTTACGAGTTGTTTTCCTGTATTTAGTTGGTTATAGGATTAGTTGTTTTTACCAGTCATTGGTAAAAACTATATAAATCCATGTTTTCATTGTAAAAGGGTTAATGGAGTAAAGGCACCCTTATGTACTTGTTTTTTGGAATTATTAATAAAATACTTGTGCACTTGCACTAAGCGGGGACAAGGTTCAGCCTATTTTGATTCTGGAGTTATCAGTAAGGACCTTTGATATCAACATGGAAGGTATTCTAAGGCCCTTTAAGGTATCTCCTAGAACGTTTCAATCATGTGTATGTTCAAGTTATCTCCTAGAAAATTTGAAACATGTGCATATTCAAGGTATCTCTTAGGAGATACCTCATGTGCATCAGGGTTCTTACCAAATAAAAAGGTGCCAAGATTATATTGAATTCTTTTCAAGTACCTTTTCAATAAAAATAGAAGGTATTCTTATGCCCTTCAAGGTATCTCCTAGGAGATACCTTAGAAAGAAAATTCCAAATCATGTGCATGTTCAAGGTATCTCCTAAGAGATATCTCGAAAGAAAATTCCAATAGTGTGCATGTTCAAGGTATCTCCTACGAGATACCTCCAAAGAAAATTCCAATTGTTTTCATCATAGTTTTTGTCAAATCAAAGGTGTTATGGTTATATCAAATCC
The DNA here is from genome assembly GCA_037957365.1 of Torreya grandis. NCBI lineage: Eukaryota > Viridiplantae > Streptophyta > Pinopsida > Cupressales > Taxaceae > Torreya > Torreya grandis. The sequence goes on from JARHVA010003016.1 coordinate 1,078,005, forward strand.
CTTGCAATGACATTTTCAATCAACATGAAAGGTATTCTAAGGCCCTTAGAGGTATCTCCTAGGAGATACCTTAAAAGAAATTTCCAATCATGTGCATGTTCAAGGTATCTCCTAAGAGATATCTTGAAATAAAATTTTGCTGGTTCCCAATTATACACCCCTATTGTTTAGCATTGCATACTTTGGAAATAATGATAAACTAAGATGAGAAACCACTAATAGTTCATCACAGCTAGGGAAAGTTTTAACATCTAAAATAGATTGAATGGATAAAATGACTGGGAGGCACCTACAAAGGCTATGGTTAATTAATTACTACTTTTGGCTTTGTCTGAACCAAAGTGAGAGGACATTTAGGGTATTTTTCTCACATGGAGGGTTTTTACACTTAAATCTCCATGAGGATTCTCTATACAAAGGGGAAATATGACCAAAACATAAACAAGCTTGCACACTTCACCCATGGGGGGTTGTCACACAAAATGCATAAATGCCTTAAGTCATACAGAAGCTACTAAATATAGATGATGAGATGACTAAAATCTCCATTTTTATGAAATATTCAACAATAGGGGTCAAATGAAAAAATTCAACACTAGGATTTTAAGCACAAACTATAAGCACATTTCAAATACACAAGATCTTATGTGTCTACAATGAAAATAACACTTATAATATGCAAATAGCATGTTATCTATAAGTTAAAATAGGGTAAAACTATATTTATTTTAATGATAGATAAATATATGGATGGATAGTAAGTGAGCATGGAGGAGTTCACAAAATAGCTATACTATCTTCATTAATAAATGTTGTTCAGTTTAGAAACTAGTAAAAATAAAATCATGCACAAATGATCCTCAAAAGTTTATAAGCAATACTACAAATCACCCTTCAATAACTCCCTCCAGTTGAATTCATGAGCCCAAGGACTACCCTTAAAAAGGCTATTAATTCTCTATTCCCAAATCTTGAATTAGAAAGGATTGTATATTCTGGTTACAAACCCTAGATGACTACCATAAAGAAGAATACATCAAATAACGAATTTGTTGAACATGTAAAATAGAAAATTGTACTTCAACAACAAGAAGGAAAAATAAATCATGATAGATTTCATTTATCAACTAAATTAAAATTGAATACAATATGTCTTGAAAATTATATAATAGAACACTATGTGAAATAATTCTATAACAAGGGAAACATCTTAAATGTTCTCAAAGCTTGCCAATGATTTTATAACAAAAATTAATTTGGAATCAAAAAATCACATAGGGAGGACTCTCTAAGATATAGCTTCAAGCTCAAAAATTAATTGACCTTGGTAAAGGGATAAATGCTCTTTACTTATACAATTTTAGCTAAGCTTGGTATATTCTTAAAGATGCTCCAGCTAGAAAATACTCTCATGGGCCTGAATCTGTTGTAACAAACATGATTCCTTGGATTTGTGTTCATGATTTCATGATTATGACAAACATGATACTCCACTGTGGTAGAATATTTATAGTTATACATGTTGAGAATAATTCTACAAAGTAAAAAACAACCTTTGTCTCTTTGTGCAACAAAAAAAATGTCTTTTTCCTATACACATGATTATTCAAACTAACTTTGCAAGGGACATGCCACTAACGAGTGGTGTAAAATAGTTTCCCAATGGGAAACAAGAAGAAAAGAGATAGAGGAAGAAATAATAAGGAGAAAGAAAAGGAAGGAGGAGTGGTGCCAGCTCAAAAGGAACTAAAATACCTGATCATGCTCTAGAATTGATGTTGATAATTGAGTCCCTTGCCAACCTATTCTTGTATTTGGTATATTCATTAATCATGGAGGCAAGGTCATTTTGGTCTAGGCCAACTTGGAACTTGAATTTAATTATGTATTCCTCAAGCCAAGTGGTGACCTTCTAAAGCATGACCTATTTCTGCCCTACTAATATTTTGAATTAGTCATAATATATCTCAAGTGATACCCACTACATTATTTTATTATGATCAAAAGTTTCTTGTGGTGCATCAATGAGGCTTTTCAAGACAATGTTTATTGCCTCTTCTATCAAGTCACCTACACCACCAAGGTTCACCATTTTTCTAAGGGTGGTATCTATTTCCTTCATATCAATCTTGAGAGTCTGCCCTTCTCCTTTCAAATAAAATACACCCTTTTTTATCATCATCAATTGATGTTTTACCACCAACTAGTATTCCCTAGGACTTTTTTGATCATCAAAGTGGATGATCTTCTCTACCACTAAATTGTTTTTTCCCATATTGCATATTTCATCCAAATTGGGTTAGATGTTTTCCCAGTTATTTATATCTACATCATAAATGAATATTTGGGCTTCACATTCTCCCTTTTTATCCACTATATCATCCAAGCATTCTAGTTCTGAGTAGATTATCTCTTTGGCTTTGGTGCTTAAATCCTTTTTCCATTATTCTATAGTGCATCCTCTAGCTTTTAAATCATCAGCTCAGCTAAGGTCTAGTGATTTAATGGAAAGAAGAGGAAGGTCTAGAGCTTTAATGGTAGTTAGATTTACTACTTGAATCTCACTTAGTAAATTTTGTAAGTACTAGATCATAGCCTTGTTTTCCACCTTCATTTCTTCAATGGTAGTTTTACTTTATCCCATCCTTTATGCCACCATGTTAGCAAGGACTTGTGAGTTATGTTTTAGCTCCTTTCATGATGGCTCCCCAAGATTATAACTATAGATGGAGTAACTTTCTAGAGGAGCATCTTTATTTAATGCATTAGGTGGAGGGATAGCTACCTCAATATTCCTCTCCCTTGTTAGTGTAGGTGATTCTAAAATGTGTTTTAGCCTTCTTTGGGGGCTTAGCCTTATGCTTTTGAATAATATTTTTGACATCAATGTTCCCTACCTTGCTCATAATATCTTCATTCTCTTTTACTTGGTCTATAACCTAGAGAAGAGGCCTATTTTGAAATCCTATCAAAATTGTAGACACTATGGCTGACCTTGAGATAATGAGGGTAGTGGCAATGATGAACTAGCTACAAGGAGTACCGCAGGCTTGGGTTGTGGGATTAATACAAATTTTTTGATGTCTTCATTAGTCTCTTTCTCTTTACCATCCTTCTCAATTCCATGCTTCTTCTCCAAAACTATATTTATTTGAAAACTTCAAAATCTGACCCACCTTGGTGGTACTCCATGAGCAATTCATCGATGGAGCTCCCCTATTCCATGGCCTAGTTAGAAGGCCCTATAACCACATCACCTTCCTTATTCAGCTGAGTCCCTAGGTTATAAGAGGATATGGTAACATCCTTGTCACACTTAGGTAACTCTTCACTAATCATGGCCTCAAGACCTTTATAATGGGTTAAATCATGAATCATGATGAGAGCAAGGAAACCCTAAGGTACTTAAATGGGAGTAACAATCCTCGAGATACCTTCCTCAACATCTTTATTTAGCGGATCCAACTCCTTATTTATTTTTAAATGGGTAGGGGTACCCTTTTGTAGGTTTTCTCCCCCACCTTCTTCTATATTTACCCTCTCCTCTGGTGTTGAGCTTGAAATTTTTGGAGAGAAAGGAACATTCAGCACCATTCTAATATCTACTTGTTCTTCTTTTTGTTTCTCCACTTTTTCATTACCAAAGGAGACTTGGTCTTCACGCTCTGGCTCACCCCCATTTTTTCCATTAATTTTCTAACTATCCTCAACTTCATGAGCCTCATTCTGACCAAGCAACTATGAAATGACATTTTGAACAAATACCTCTGTATCTAGGGAAGTTACCTCTTTTTCAAGAGGGACTTGAGCCTGGGTAGTCGCTTCAACACCAACATGTACAACATCATCAAAAGACAAAAGATTATCTAAGGTTAAGGCACCTTACTCATCAACGTTTCTTTCTACTACTAAAGGTCCTTATTCTATAATCAAACCCACTGTTGGGACCTTTAGTGGGGTTTGGGGCCTTTCCCTATGAGTCCTTTGCCTAATAATCATTTGAGGAGGAGTGAAGGTACATTGTTTTTTCATCACTTTAGAAATAGATCTAACTTCATCTGAATCCTCTTCCTCATTGATATCCCTTATTCATTGGGCACGCATGGCTTGGTCCTCTCTTCTCTTCATAGGTATTTCTTTGGCCAGTGCATCTCTAAATATAATGTCCTTCTTATTGGTGACCTATTTAGATATTATATATCCTTCTTTACTCTCTTCTATTTTGGTTACTCTTCTTAGTCCTCACTTCCTCTCTTTCTTGAATATATCATTAGGGTAGGATCAAATGCCACTTGTTTTATAGATGAAGCATATGGCAATATGGTCAAGCTAGCCATAGGAATGGCCACTGGAATGACTGGTACTATTGGGGTTCCCTTTCTTGAAATAGACATGGGGGTGGCACTAGCCAACATGACATACCCTATAAGAATCTTATCCTATGTATTTACCAAGCTTTTTAATTTTGAAAAGGCTAACCTAGCCTTGGATTGTGTCATTGTTATCTTCTCTACATCCATTGACTTGGTGAGCTCATTATTCCCAAGCTTGAATTTTCCATTACCTATTATGGCTGATGGTGGAGCTGCAGGTTCACTAATGTATGCTAGGAGGAAGGCCTTTAGTTCTTTAACCTCCTTTAGCTCTTGAAGGGTAGGAGTATCATAAGCACCAAGGTTAACCCCATGCTCCTTAAACCATCTGAAGGTTCTCTTCATGATTTGTACCAATCTCCTAGGGATGGAATCATCCTATTATTTTCTAAAATTTGGTTGAGTGATGGACTGGGATTCAATGTTGTTTTGTGTTTTACAATGAAGACAATGTTGATTTATCATCAGCCATGTATTTGGAGATGGGAGAAATTTTATATGGTATAACTTCCTACACTATCAACCTCATGAATTCCCATTTATAGACATCTTCCTCAGTGGCACAATTAGACCAGAGGTTATCATAATGTGATTGATGTAATACCACATCAGTAGCCATATTTACTAACCACTTGATGTCATAATTAGGTCAGGGTGGCTTCTTATCAAGTGCATATAGGATCATCTCCTGCTCTAACCCATTTACCTTAGTAATTTAAGGACATGAATAAAACCCTATAACCATAGGAAATTTGAAAGGATTATTGATCTTCTTGGCTATGATCATTTCATGTGGTGGAAAAATTTGTCAACTTAGTTCCATCACCACTAACTTATCATCTAAATACCTCAGCAACTTGTTCAGAGACCCTGAGTACTCATTGACCCTGATGTATGTGAATGTTCTGAATTCTATGTATGTGGAACCATACTTTTCAATTACTTGCTTGGCTATCAAAGACATCCTCTTGACGCTCCTCAAGGGACAGAAGACACTCATCATGAGGTTGAAGAAACCATTATGAACTTTGCAAAAACTATTCTTTTACCCATCTAGGATAACTTCTGGGTATACTTCATATATATTCTCATTCCTGAAGGGTTCTTAGTAAGCCCTTGGAAAGTCCTATTGTGCACTAGATTACACATCAAGTAAGAAGACATGTAGAAAGTACCGATGAATGCATCTTTATAAAGAATTACAGCTTGAAATTGCATCATTTGCATATGTAAATTATCACTGAGTATGTTCACCTAGTCTACCTTTGTCTTCCCTTTAAAAAACACATCATAATCAGGAATATCCATGGTTCAAACTTTTCTGCTATAGGCATCCCATAGATCTTGGCCACCATGGCAATAGTACACTAGGGTAGTTCATCAACTCTACCAATTTCAAATTCTAGATACCTTTTATCTCTTCTTGGCTAGCCAACAAGAATTGATGACCTCTTAAATTATCTTATCATCCTTTTCAACATATGCCTAGCATTCCTCTAAGTAGAGTATAATGCTTTTTGGTTTGGGGGGAATTATAAGCATGATACTAAGGGATAAAGGCATGAAAGATCACACAACAAAATGACTACCATCAATAAAAATCCTAGCATTTAGTTGGTATGATCAAGTGCATGTAATAACAAGTTTTTGATATGGAGCAGCCAAGGGGAATGCTATCATAAGTGTGATATAGCTCATTCCATTGTTGACAACTAATTGGAAAGGGCAAGGCTACTATAAAACATTCAATAGGCCCCCAAAATCTAACCCCATAATATTTGTATCCCTAATCGAATCCAAAATTGAAACAACATTTCCCTTTACTAGGGTTGAAGATGTCACCATTATTCTCTAGCCCTCTAGTCCAATACCTTAATACCAAATGAAATTTTTTACTCAAACAACCCTAAAGGTATCTCTTAACTCCTCTCAAAAAACACAACATAAAGAGCAAATGGGAAATTCACTATTTATTCTAGAGGGATACACACATTGGATTTTGAAGGTCTTTAAAGAATTCACTACAAACATGCTCTCACACCACACTCAGCTAGGGCACACAAAAAAACTCAAAGGCACGAACACAAGGTTTGAATACAAAGGGTAACTTTAGAATGAAGATAAGTGCCTAAGTTATAATCCCTTAAATTTCAAGATTAGGGTTAACATTAATGATTGAAAGCCTAATAGCTAATCACCATCTTCTCTAATTAATTAGGGTTTCCCTTTTATACCAGGTTATCTTTCTTATAACACGTGGAGTGACATGAGTGTAACATACATCATGATAATTTTTTGGGCCCTCAGGGAATTTTGCACTTTCTCACTTGTTACCTTCTACTAGTGCAATGGTGCAAAAGCCCCAGGCCCCTTCTATGACTAATAATGTCATGTGCATTAATCTTACTTTACAAGTTTAGGCATTCAGGCCTTTAGGGACCTTTTGGATTATGCCTTCCAAAAGGTAAGAGGGGCAATTTTCAAAAATGGGCCTAAACTGAGAAAATCCCAATGAGCTACCATGTGGGATCACCTTTTTTATAAGTTTAGATATTTGGGCCTCGAGGACTTTAAGCACCTTACCCACCAAAATTTAAGTGGTAAATTTTTCATGAAAGGCTCAAAATTCCTAAAGCCCTAAGAATCTACCATGTGTCAAACTTAGACATGAGTTTAGACTCCCGACCACTTTACCTTTTACACTAGCTCTCTTTATTTAGGTAAGGGTGTAAGAACCTTCCAACCATAAACAACATTCATATAATTCCCTTGAGATAAACATATGTCCTTCATTTAGTTTATTGATCTATTTCTCACCTTAATCATCAAAATACATCAAGTATAAATTGATAATTTCATCTAGGGCCCTAGAAACCTCCCTTTCAAATATAAAATATAAAATCCAAGCATAGAGAAAGGATTGGCTATACCCTTATCTTCTCACTACAAATTTTCCTATCATGGGATATATAATCAACATTTCATGATTCCTTCAGAACTATCAATAATATCTTCTATCTTCAGATAGTGCTCCCTGGTAACTTCACAAGGAGTGGAATAACACATCCCACTTGGAAAAAGCAAGACAAAGGACATGATTAATTATGAACATATATTTTGATCCTCTAAAGTACTGGGGCAAGTGCCTAAAACATTTACACTCATTCAGTTTGGCCACATGAATTATGTTGACAGGGGCCCAATTGCTCTAGTACAATTTTGGGCACTAACAAATTCCAATATTGTGCATTAGGGTTCTTTCCAAATAAAAAAATTTCATGGTTATATCAAATCCTTTGTAAGGACATTTTCAATAAACATGGAAGGTATTACAAGGCCCTTCAAGGTATCTCCTAGGAAGTATACCTTGAAAGAAAATTCAATTGTGTGTATGTTCAAGTTATCTCCCAGGATATACCTCAAAAGAAAATTCCAATCATGTGCATTAGGGTTCTTGCCAAATAAAAAGGTGTCATGGTTACATCAAATCTCTTTTAAGGACCTTTCCAATTAATAAGCCCCTATTATCTTAAAAGAATTCCAATCATGCACATTTTCAAAGTATCTACTAAGATACCCATTTAAAGTACTACAAATGTATGTTTGAAAGTCTCTCCTATGAGATACATAACACCTTACAAACATGTATTATGGTACACTCAAAATTAATAAAAATCCCTTTAAGGTATCTCCTTAGAGATACCTTAAAATAAAATTTCCAATCATGTGCATGTTGAAGGAATGTTAATAGATTGTCATGGAAATTATAGGTATAGCTTTCATGACAGGTGTTGTTCCCAAAATCTGTCACTTGTTTTTAGGGAAAACATATCAACTATTTTGTTCCTAAAGGCCAAAATGATCTCTTCCCTTCTCAAAAATATTTTGAGTATTCAAATTCTTTAATTATTCAAGTCTTCTTAGGTAAAGAACTCACAGGTTCAACAGGCAGGTTTTCTCAGAAAGAAGTTCCAACACTTAGGCAATTTCAAGTTTGGTTCAACATTGAGGTTCAATCGAAGGTCCATCGATAGGCTTCAAACAAGTGGAATGAACCATTAAACCAATGAACCATTTAACCTTGAACTTTCACAAGTTTAAAGTTTAAAGTGGTTCAAAGGTTCAAAAGGAGTTAAGCACTTCAAAGGATATATAAAGTTTGAAGACTTTGGCAAGTTCAAAGGTTCAAAGACTTCAGCAGACTTAAAGAATGAAGGTTGAACTATTGAACCGTTGAACCTTGAACCAGAATGGTTCAATGAGTTCAAAGGTTTAACAAGTTTAATAAGTTTAAAAGACTTAGAGAATAAAAAGATTCAAAGAAAGAGAATGAACTATTGAACTATTGAACTTTGAACCAATATGGTTCAAAGGTTCAAAGAAGTCCAAAGATGGTTCAATTGAAGAAGGAAAATAAATTGAATGTGGCCATTCACAAGAGATTAAACTGCCGACCATTGAACCACTTTAAACCATTGAACCGATGCACTCCAAGGTTCAAGGTTCATAATGGTTCAAGTGACTAAGTGATCATGACGTCCCCACAGACGTCAAATTCAAGGTAATGAAATATCCATTGATTTTCAAATATGGTGTGGACCCTATGAACAAATTTAGTGACCGCCCAAAGAAGAAGCTGAAGGAGCCAATAGAAAGTGAAAAGATAGCTCGAGAGCTCAGATCGCCAAGGAAGGACAAGATGTGGTGAGGAAAAAGAGAACAACTACAAGAAATCTAGAAATATCTATAGGAGAGTTATTTCTAGTAGGTGGAATAGTCCACCAAGTGGACATCAAAGAACATGAACATTCAATGGTGTGGTCTATTTTTCTTCATTAAGTAAAGGTGAATGGACAGCCATGTAAGCATCATAAAGAAAACCAAGCAACTCATGCTTAGGAAAGGATGTTTGATATGATTTAGAATGCCAAAGTTATGACCTATTCTAGCATGGATCTTTCACAAAAATACATTCAAGGCATTGAATGCAGCATGGGCCATTTCCATGAAACAAAGTGCCCAAGTATTTCTTGGAGCGTTATATATTGTAATCTCTCTTATTGTTTTAGGAAGATCTCTTTGTTATAAAAGCAAAACTCTACCCAAATTGAAAGGCATTTCCTGAGACTTTGAGCTCAGATTGTTAATCATATTTATTTATTTGAATGAAAAACAAGTGACCTTTTAGACTTTGTGCTAGAATAACTTGTGTTATTTAGGAAATTATTCTTATGTATGTTTCCTAGAAGCATTCTTGTCCATTTAATTTAATAAGTAGAACTAGAGGAAGTAATCAGGAAGGTGTCCTGAAGCTGACTGTGGAGAGACTTTATGCTACAACAATGGTCTTTAATGTGTTGTTTTCTATATCTGCATAAAGGATCTTAGGATGACTTTATGCCCCCATTGTCCTTCGTATATTTCACTCTTTCACAGTTGAGGTGGAGACTTTGTGCTACACTTTATCCTGTTGTGTTAGTATGTCTAGTTAATTTTACTACCCAAGAAGGAATCTAGCTATTGATTGAGTATTACTTCTAAAAGAAGAGAAGTACCTCCAGCAATCACCGAGGAATTCTCCTATGTCTATGAACATCATATCTAAAAAAAGAGATATGGATTGTGTTATCCTACCCTGAGTGTTATTTTCAACTTATATTTATAGTATATTAATATATCATAATTATAGGAAACCTCCCCTTGATGAGAGGAGATATTTATCCCATTTTGATGTGGTCAACCTGCACATTTGGCAAATAAATCTCCCTATGATGTGGTTGAAACACCTATTTTTCCCTCAGTTAGTTGGTGATAAAATATTCACCCAATAGTTTTTTGGTGACTCCGCTGGGGATCGAATGAGCTGTTCTAATTCTTTTCCATCTCCATATCCTTATCCATTTCCATTAAATACTCTGATCTATGAAACTAGAGATTATAGGGATCAAATGTTTCATTGCTATTGTCTACTCTGCCAGCTCCATGCCAACAATTTTTTGGCGACTCCACTGGGGAAGAACAAGTAGTTTGGAGCCTCAAGCTCCAAGCTGAAGTAAGGCCAGTTCTTTTTCATTTTTATTCTATAATCTAGTAGCTCCATGCTATACAAGAATCCAAAAATCTCAAGGTGTTGTTGACCTTATTTTTGAGTTGGTGTAGTCGAGCGATTTTGATTTGTTTCCTCTACAACCTCACCTTCAATGAACTATGAGTCTTCCTCCTACCAACACCAAGTCACTAATATAAGGTAGAGCTTATTTTTCCTTTGCTAGCAAAGCTTTACCTGTACATACCCAACCAATATTTATTATCCCCCCTTTCCATAGTCATACAATGGCAGCTCAAGGCCCCTGGGGTAACTCTTTTGGCCCACTCAATTTAACTACACCTCTACATGAGCTACCACATAGTTCTAGGAAGAACTTCCCCAAGTTATTTGGTGATGGGAGAGTTCATCTTAATGAAAATATTATATCCTTCAGCATAGCTTGTGGCGTAATAGGTGTGGAGTATGAGGACATAGCAATCAGGCTATTTGTGGAAACATTGCAAGGCACTATTACAGAATGGTTCTACCATCTACAGGCTCAGTCAGTGACTGACTGGAACACTCTCAAAGCCAAATTTGAAGATAGGTTCAAGCCTATAGAAGATGTGCATACCCTACTAGCTCAGCTCACACAAATTAAGAAGGAGCCTCATGAACCAATGAGAGATTTCATAGCCAAGTTCGACAAGCTAAGGAATAGGATTCCTACAATTGCTTAGCCAACAACTGAGAATCTCAAATGCTTCTTCATCAAATCTTAGCTACCTAAAGTGAGTTTTTTGTTGAGATGTGTTAGCCACATAGACCTTGCTTTAGTGTAGGATTTGGCTACTAAGGTGGAAGATGATCTCATCTTGGTGGGGAAGATAAGGAGATATCCTAACAGAGGTAAACCTTCTTCATCCTATAAATATCCATCTAAATGTACCACTGATCTAATAGTGCAAAAGCTAGAAAATGAGTTGTTAGCTCTCAGAAATTAAATGGTGCAAGGGATGTCTGATCCTCATTTGTATCGAGATATATGAAGGAGGACATTCCCTAATCAGTTATACCAAGGAAACACTGCCAGGAATCAAGGGTAGCCAAATCATCTTCCTCCCCCTTAGGGGAAACTTGCTATTGAAGTAGTTCTAACTAAATCAATAGTTGGATACCTTGAAATAAAATCAAATTTTTATTTCTAATCTAAGTTGAACTAGGAAGATGATGTTGATCTCTTTGTGGAAGACCAAGATGAATCAACTGGTGACTCCAACATTGGTTTCCTAAATTACCAGGATGAACCTAAAAGTAAAGGTGAAACGTTTGATGGATCATATGCTATATTCACTTGATTCCAAAACTAGTCAGCCCAGCAAGTTGATAAGGAAAAAATAGAGGAGTGATCTCAACCATCAATTTCAATTGCTAAGTGGGGAACCACTCTACCTTATCAATCAAATGACCTGGTGATCACTAAAAAGGTAAGTACATCAAGTTTTCCTTCATCTTCTACTTCAAATTTGTAGACCAGTACCACCCCTCCTAAAAACTAGAAGGATGAACTAGCTTCCCCTATTCCTAATTCATTTTAGACATTTGATATAATCAACCATGTCAAGAAAACCCAAATTCAAATGTCTAAATTTGAATTCCTACAATCCAACCCTAAGTAGTTGGATAAGTTGGTTCAATGTGTAAAGAATAAAACTATCCAGGTAAGACCAGCTGTTCCAAAGGTGACTCCCACATCCACCCAAAATAACCTTGTCATTACTCCTATTGATCTTAGGAAGATAGAACCATTTTATGTCTCCCTATTGATAAACGGTCATCATCTGAATAATTGCATCATCGACTAAAGCACATCTGACAATGTCATGCCTGCCAAAGTGGTAGAATCTCTTGGTCTCACACTAACCAAGACACTTGGGAGATGCTTCTCCATGGAAAACAAACAAGTCCCTTTATTGGGACAAATCAAATGTGCCTAGTTTGCATTTACGGCCTTTCCAGGAAAAAGAATTAAGATGATAGTCCTTGTGGTTGACGTCCCAGAGTCTTATGGCATCCTTCTTGGTCAAAATTTTTACAAAGATGTTGGTGGAGAAATAAGTATGGAACTATCTAAGGTAAGGATCCTTGTTAAAGGCATCATGTAGAGGCTACTCCCTAAAAAGGAGTTGAAGTACATTGTCACCCAAATGATAGCCCCCAAAGCTCAAATTCTATTTGAGTCTTCAAGGGTGGGTAATTACTTCTTGACCACAGAGGATGTTCATGTTTTAGTAGATGAAAGTCCTATAGGTGATGATCCAGGAATTGATTCAGATGAGATAGAAAAAGAATTAATAAATCATAGCGTAGATGCAGAAGGACCCTCCCCTCTAAATGAAGGAAAATTTGAGAAAGGAGTAGTTTTCGGTGGCGTATGGATTCTAGAATTTGATGACAATTTCTCTTCTACTAGTTTTGGAGCTGGGATTATTCTAATATCTCCTTAAGGAGATATTATTCCTTCTTAATATAAGTTGTAGTTTAGCAACACCAACAACACTACTGAGTATGAATCTCTATTACTCAAGTTGAAGGCTGCTCAAGAGAAAGGTGTCAAACTCATTCATGCCAAAGGAGATTCTAAACTGATGGTTTGTCAGGTGAGGAACCTATGTCAAACCAAGAACAAAATATTGTGCCATTACCACAATCTAGTATGGGACTGTATTGATAGTTTTAATGCTTTTAATATATCTACAGTGCCAAGAGAGCTTCATAGTCATGTAGATTCATTGGCTATCTCTACAACCCTCTTGGTTCCTCATAAAGACTTTGAAGAGTAGAAGTACACTATCAAGCTGGTCTTTCGACCAAGGGTGCCTGACAATGCCAATCATTGGTAGGTGTTTGATGCTGACAATCAAATCATGTGCTGGACTAAACCAAAAGAATAATGAATTATGGTAATGGACCATACTATTGCACATTAAAAATAGGTAAAGAAACTCTTCTGCAAGAGAACAAGGATTTGTGATTTTCAAACTGGAAAACAAGTTTTGTTGTGGGGCAAGAGGAGAGAACCAAAAGGAATGCATAGAAAAGTTGATTCCTAGTGGAGAGGTCCATTCACCAATCATCGCTTTTGGGGAGAAAATTATTTCTTGCTGATATATCAAGATAGAACGCCATTTTCACTGCCTCACAGTGGGTAGCATCTGAAGCACTTCAATACTTGAAGTATCAGATGACATCAGTTGTACATATTTGTATAGTCTTTAGTTTTGTTTTATTTGGTTCATTTTGTTTTTTTTGTGCCTTTATTTTTGGGTAGCATGACTCCATAGCCCAATGGCATACATGAAGGCACTAAGATTTTAGATTCTACTCCTTTCAATTGTTTTTGCAATTGATGGAAGTTCCCCAACTAGAGCCAGCTATTGTTCCCAAAATCCATCACTTGTTTTTGGGGACAACATATCAACTATTTTGGTCTTGAATGCCAAAATGATCTCTTCCCTTTTCAAAAATGTTTTGAGTATTCAAATTCTCTAATTATTCAAGTCTTCTCAACTAAATAACTCACAGGTTCAACAAGCAAGCTTTATCAAAAAGAAGTTCCAACACTTAGGCAATTTCAAGGCTGGTTCAATGCCGAGGTTCACTCAAAGGTCCATCAACAGGCTTCAAACAAGTGGAATGAACCATTGAACCTTGAACTTTCACAAGTTCAAAGCTCAAAGTGGTTCAAAGGTTCAAAAGGAGTTAAGCACTTTAAAGGATCTATAAAGTTCGAAGACTTTGGCAAGTTCAAAGGTTCAAAGACTTTAGCAAACTTGAAGAAAAAAAGGCTTCAAATAATGAAGGTTGAACTGTTGAACCATTTAACCTTGAACCAAAATGGTTCAACGAGTTCAAAGGTTTAATGAGTTTAATAAGTTCAAAAGACTTAGAGAATAAAAGGATTCAAAGAAAGAGAATGAATTGTTGAACCATTGAACTTTGAACCAATATGGTTCAAAGGTTCAAAGGTTCAAAGAAGTCCAAAGATGGTTCAACTAAAGAAGGAAAAGAAATTAAACATGGCCCTTCATAAGAGATTAAACCTCTGACCATTGAACCACTTTGAACCATTGAACTGATGCACTCCAAGGTTCAAGGTTCATAATGGTTCAAGTGACTAAGTGATTATGACATCCCCACGGATGTCAAATTCAAGGTAATGAAATATCCATTGATTTTCAAATATGGTGTGGACCCTGTGAACAAATTTAGTGATTGACCAAAGAAGAAGCTGAAGGAGCTAGAAAAAAGTGAGAAGATAACCCGAGAGCTTAGATCACCAAGGACAAGACGTGGTAAGAAAAAAGAGAATAACTATAGGAAATCTAGAAATATTTGTAGGAGAGTTATTTCTAGTAGGTGGAATAGTCCACCAAGTGGACATCAGAGAGCATGAACATTTAATGGTGTGGTTTATTTTTCTTCATTAATTAAAGGTGAATGGATAGCTGTGTAAGCATCATAAAGAAAACCAAGCAACCCATGCTTAGGAAAGGATTTTTGATATGATTTAGAATGCCAAAGTTAAGGCCGATGACCTGTTCTAGCATGGCTCTTTCATGGAAATACATTCAAGGCATTGAATGCAGCATGGGCCATTTCCATGAAACAAAGTGCCCAAGTCTTTCTTGGATGACTATATATTTTAATCTCTGTTATTGCTTTAGGGATATCTCTCTGTTATAGAAGCAAAACTCTGCCCAAATTGAAAGGCATTTCCTGAGACTTTGAGCTCAAATTGTTAATCATATTTATTTATTTAATGAGAAAATAAGTGACCTTTTAGAATTTATATTGGAATAGCTTGTGTTATTTAGGAAATTATTCTTATGTCTATTTCCTAGAAGCATTCTTGTCCATTTAATTTAACAAGTAGAGCTAGTGGAAGTAATCAGGAAGGTGTCCTAAAGCTGACTATGGAGAGACTTTGTGCTACCACAATGGTCTTTAGTGTGTTGTTTTCTATATCTATGTAAAGGATCTTGGGATGAATTTATTCCCCCATTATCCTTCGTATATTTCACTCTTTCACAGTTGAGGTGGAGACTTTGTGCTACACTTCATCCTGTTGTGTTACTGCGTCCAATTACTTTTACTACCCAGGAAGGAATCTGGCTATTGATTGAGTATTACTTCTAAAAGAAGAGAAGTACGTCCAACAATCACCCAAGAATTCTCCTATGTTTGTGAACATCATATCTAAAAAAAGAGAGATGGATGGTGTTATCCTACCCTGAGTGTTATTTTCAACTTATATTTATAGTATATTAATATATCATAGTTATAGGGAACCTCCCCTTGATGAGAGGAGAGATTTTTCCCCTTTTGATGTGGTCATCCTACACATTTGGCTGATAAATCTCCCTATGCTATGGTTGAAACACCTATTTTTCCCTCAGTTAACTGGTGACAAAATATTCACCCAACAACAAGAAGTAGAAATTCATCATAATAGCATGAGATAATTTACACAATCTTCAATTTTATACACTGCACCAAATATAAAGATAAACTAACATGGTGTTAATTATTCTAGATCATAAACAACATAATACAAGATAGAATAGCTAAAACAAAATAGAGTAAACACTGTGTGCCATGAAAAATATAACATCAAAATAATATATAGCTTTTTACATGGCTCTGTCTCTTCACATTGTAGCTTTATAGCATACAAAAAGAAAAGAGACATGGAATTCTTATATCTATCTCTTGCCTATCAAGTCCAAAGACATCTAAAAGATACCCTACACACATATCCCTACTCCATGTCCATCACTTTCATAGACTTAAATTGTTATTTCATCCCGAGATAAAATTTGAACTCTGATCTCGGCTAAATTTGGAAAATATTAACCTTTCAAAAAAGTGGTAGTAATCACTCTAGGTTTTTTAGTTTTCCATACTTGCCTACTACCCTTTACAATTCTTAAACTGCAAAACTTGAACTACACATTAACCTACTATGTAAGTTGTGACTACCTAGACTACACCTTTATATGCAGCTTTATCTTTTGTAAAATTACTTGGAGATCTTATAGTGGAATGAACTTTGGTTCATCTATGATATGCACAATAGTTAGTTCAAGTTGCAAGAGTTCATGCTTGAGAATTTTCTAATTATCAATTACTTCTCACACCATGGTTTGCAAAATGCGTAGTAAAATCTGAATGACCATAAAATTATGCACATCTACTTCTTTTGCAATGATAAGGAAATATCTATCATTTGATAGCTTGAGCTAGATATTTGAAAAAATATCATCCAACCTATTTATAGTTCTTTGGGCTTAAATTTCTATAAATGTGTTACATGTTGCCTCATTCTACCAGACCTAGAGCTTCTTCATCATGGTATCCTTGGCTTTTAAAAACTATTAAAATACACCATTCAATGTTTCCTCATTATATATTTGATCATTTAGTATAACTTTAGCTTTATCAACCATTACAAACTCTAGTTTAGCAAAATCCAAGGATTTTTCAACATGTTGCCTGAAATCAAGCATTCCTTGCACAATCTTCTTAGCTTGATGTGTAGCTGTATCCAAGACTCACACATATTCCTCTAAAATTTCACAAATGCCTTTTATCTCAATGTAGATATCCTATCTTTGGGTGCACAATTTATGTGCACTCATCCAATCATTTATTATCTGATTCAACAACACAGTGAGTTATTTGTCCTTGGACATTACTTGATCACCAAGGACTTGTGTAACTAGAGCAAGATAAGATACATTGATGAGCTACCTAGCCTCAACAATTTGATTTTATGCTTTTGATTTCTCCTCACATAGCCAAAAACCATATGTTCCAAGTCCAAAGCCTTTAGTGCAATGGATTTTTTAATGCATCCATTCCTTTAATTTCTTTAGATAATGGTTGCTATAAAACATCTAAAGACGTATCCATGGAATTCAAAGCAAGCATGGTGGATCTTATTTGGATAGTGGTATCTAGGGATGCCTCCATTACATATACATCATCTATTTTCATATCAAATTGTGAGTTCTCTAAAGATTCAAATTTAATAACTATGACACCTCTACGCATGAAAAAAAAAATCAACTTAGCCAGAGGGACACATGTATCCTTGTGTTTCATCATGCCCCTAAAATTCACCAAATGGGCACTACTTATTATTGTTTTCTCTCTTAAATATAACAAAAATTCAAGTATGATGGTTAAAAAACTCACCTAATGAAGACTAAATTTTTTGTGCATCAATGGCCATATCGAGTTCCCTTCCTCTAGTAGATCTACAAACTATATAGATGATGAACTAAATTCTAGATATTTTTAAAAAAATTATGTCATAAGTTCACACTGAGCTTCATATTGACCTACAATATCCATAATTGGGATGGGTTTACATAATGTTGACCAAATGGTCATCACTTACCTTATTCCACACTTGGCAAGTGTGCACTACTTTCCAGAAAAAAAACTCCTCCTCCTTGATATCATAGACCTTTTAACCGATGTCTTTGATCATGCATTGAATAACTTCATGTTCATCAACCCAAAACATTACTAGATCATACTCCCAAGCTGTCCTTGTCATATGTGGTTTTTCCAACCAATACTGATTTGACTTGATCTCCAAGGAGATGTGGACTACTAGGGTGAGGCTTGTGGTTGCATAGTTGGCTACAGTTATTCTTGCTCTTATCATCCTTATTATGCAAATAAGGCTCTTTACCTTTATATTTCAGCTTGTCATTCAATCATTTTGATGAAAAATGGCATTGAAGTCATATTTGGTGTGGCCAACTCATGCACCTTGATTTCAATACCATTGTACAACTGGTTACTGATGCATGTTGCCCAAAATATTACATGACATCCAATGGAACTTGAGGGTACAACCTAATCAAAGCTAGAGCCTCAAGCCACCATGTGTTAAACTACCCTAGTTAATCATAATATTGCTTTGTCTTAGTCTAAGTGATGCCTATGAGGGTATTAGTAGGTCAAAATTCCATAGTAACATTAATTTGGCCTAACAAGGACTTCCATTGGGTGAAGCATAACAACAAAACTAGAAATTGATATTGGAAATTTTGTAAGCTACCTAAAAGTACCTTTTTGATATTAGTGGTAAGCTCAAATATGAGAAACTCAATCCAATTGAAGTTCTCATTCTATTTTATCATGCGATACATAATGTCAATTAGTCCTTTTGTTGCCTACTTCACCTACTTCATTGTCTGCCAAAATCTCTTTGTAATACACTCTACTAGAATGTGCATTGCAACATCCTCAATGGAGTCAATTGGGGTTCCTCTACCTACCCTAGTGGGAAAATTGTCTTTAACATATGTATGAATTTTTAATTTGATGGACTTGTATCATAATAATTATTTGCCATGATTTGGAAGGCCTATGGCTCTCACCATGGTCTACACATTGATCTAAATGGTGACATCTCTAGACAAATGAATAGCCGCTTAGTTGTATCTACTTTAAAAAGTATGCATGACCTCATCTAGTTTCCCTAATATAGGTAAATTAATTAGCCTCTCTACATCAAAACACTAAATTGGATGTTGAAGTACAAGATCTCCTACTTGTTCACTTGGTTGTGTTGATAGGGCAAAGAGGGCAACTTCGGCCATTTCTAAGAATTTGAAGGGATTTGGGTCATTGAATTTAGTTTTTTGAAGACCTAGCCCAATACCCATTTTTTCCTTCTCTATATATATGAATGGCATCAACAACTTTCTCCTATCCATGACTAAACCTGCAATCTATATTATTTAATTACTTTGTTCTACCAAAATCTAGGTATCATTTTTTTTGCACGAGAGTATATCGAGAGTAGATAGTAGAACATTCTTCTTCACCAAAGTATATAATGTTTTTGAATTATTCATCTACTTTATTTTATGGATGTTGGCATCCATTTTCTATTTCCAACCTCTTTAAATGCATTAACTACCTGTACATGAGTGCTCTTCCTCATCTTTAATATTTTGGCTTTAATGGTGACCTTTTTTGTCTCATAAATATTGAAATTACCTCATAGCCTATTGCATCCCTACTTGATCTACCTCAAATAAGCTACAATATTTCTAAATTCCATGTCATTAATGGTCTTTCATGACCTTTAGTAATCCATCTACCATAACTATCTTGTCATCATAGCTTTCCCAGATTTAATTTGAGATTGATGAACTTTTTTTATAGAATTGCTCCTTAATCTCCTTTATTTAGCAAAGTACAAACAATGGCATTTTACATTTTGTAATAACTTATTAAATGCATTTAATAAGTTGTATTATGCATACCCATAAGAGCCTCTTGGACTCTACAAGCATGCAGTAACATATGTAACTATAGATTAAACAAGAGTCCTCAGCCAAAAACCAAAAAATTTAGTAGTTGAATAATGATCTCACTACCCACTACCATATTGTAGGTATCCTATTTGGGAGATAATAAAGAATGATGCTATAAACTTGAAGCCAGTGCTTAGGTTCATCATAGACTTATAGGGATTGAGTGCATAGGTGAGCATTTTATAAATATTTAAGTCTCATTCCCTTCCACTGATGACATGTGTTGTCATGACACTTCTCAGGAAAGAAGGGAGTTCTTCTTTAAATAAAAGGTGCACCATTGGCCCAAGGAAGTTGGCATCATTTTTAAAAATAATTTCAAAGGAAATTCAAAGAGATACATGTGTCACCACAATGTTTCTTACATATCCCTAAGATTTCATACTTGAAGTTCCATCTTTTAGTCTCTAGGTATATGATATGGAGACATTTGGCATAATCATGGAGAGTTTCTCGCTTGATAAACTTGAAATATTTTTTGAGTGTTGAAATTTCATGGGTTCATGTTTACATTCCACATACCCTTAAGCTTACTGTCATAGGCACCCTTGAATGTTTACCCATTACTACCTTTAAACCTTGAAGGGTTATCATATGCATGTATGAATGGTATCTCCTAAGAGAGACCATTCAAACTCTAAAGGCCCTTCAATGTATCACCTAATACTATCTTCAAACCTTAAATGGCACCCATATGCTTGTTTTAAAGGTATCTCCTAAGAGATATCTTCAAACTTTTAGGTCCACAATAGAGGTTAAAATCAAATACAAGATCCCAAAATATAAGAAGCTAATCATTTTCCATAATTTTTCTTAAAACCCTCATTGATCATTATCATTTAATATTGTAATAAAATACATGGCTGAATATTGACTTAATTAGATATTTTTCTCTATGTAGCTATTCCTCTTTGATGCATGTTTGAAATGTATCTCCTAGGAGATACCTTCAAATTCGGATGAAGCAAGAATTGAAGTATGCAATATATGATATTAAAATCTATTATTTTATTGGATTGACATAAATCATGTCGTTAAAAAAATGTTATACATTACTTTTTTTAAAATTTATAGGTTTTAACATATCTCCATGCTTATGTTATGGTATAAATGTAGCTTTATCTCCTACATATAGGTATAAATTAGACTGATTTTATAAATAACCTAATTAACAACTCTTCTCATGTATTTTGCAAATGTCCATCTAAAAAATCATACATTAATGGCTTTCCAATGTGGAAACTATGTTTCTCCCATAAATAATGGTAAGGTCGTTAGTGAAGGAAGAAAACAGAAAGTGGCAGGTCTAGATGTTGAATCTCTAGAACCCATAAATCTCACTTCCACATGCCACAATGAGGAAATACCTATTGGATGTATAAGTGTTAATGTGACTAAAGCTTTTGATCTAACTCTACCGCTTCCATTTCTTGTAGTTTTTATGGATAATTTAGGAGATTTAGTTGATAGTTTTACTATATGGAGCACAAGAATGATGCAACACAACACATACAAGTTTTCTATAGACAATGACATGGAACAAAGTCAAAATAATTTACATCCAGTTTTGCATATACAACCATTGCAACAAGAAAACCCTTTCTTAGATTCATTTGTTTGATATATCGATGATCCTACCACATTTCAAAGCATAAGAAAAAAAATTATTGGGAAAAGGGTACATTTATTGCACAAATATATAGATCTTTCAAATGATGAAAAAATTACTTTTGGTTATATTGAATTTGCACAACCAAGGGAGATTTTTGGTTGCATTCATGTCCCAATGTTAGAAAATGAATTGGGAATTTACATAAGGCATGTTATACAACATTATGAGACTTTTAGTATAGATTAAATTGAAACATCTATCATTAGGTGGCCTTCTAACAAAATAGTGGACACTGAGACTTGTAGAGCAATTAATTTACCATACATGACACTAAAGGAGAAAGAAATTGGAAACATTTGGGATGTAGTGTATAATGAAGTCACTCCTTGCCTAAAATTCCTAGTGTAAAGGCATCCAAAAAAATTAGCTCATTCTGAAAAATACTTGAGTTAAATAATAATTCATCCAGATAATTCACTTAGCCAAGTGGAGTTTGATGAAAGCATAGATAGTGAGATTACAACAATGTATGCAGATAAATGTTGTACCAAAAAATGTTTTTAGTTATGATTAGCATTTGAGATTATAAAATCTAAAAATATGAAGTTGTTTGATCCACCACAATAGATAGGAGGCAACATGTCTTAGATGCCCTTTCTATCAGTTTGTTTAAGAAAAATAAAAACAAAACTAGCATTGATTTTTATGGTATAGAGATTTGTTAGAATCTTGGCTTAAAATATATGGATTGAATAGAAGTAATTTTTTTGGCATTTAAAATTATCATAAAAATGGGGAATGAAATGCATTCCATGTAAGGAAATTTTGACAAAAACTATAAAAAGAGGACAAGGGCAGCTAAAGATTTATTGGACCAATTGGTGGCTAATTTTGCAGATGTTTCTCCATGACTAACATGTTAGGTAGATATAGATGGCTCATAAGAAAATGTTTGACATCTTCCAACATATTTCACTCAAGAATTTATGAGGCATGACATAAATGCACAACTAGTAGATATGGAATATGAGCCAATATCCCAACCAAAATTTAATAACATGTGGAGAACTAATTTTCATGATGTGACCACTACCATTTCTGATGACTTCACTAGGTGTAAAAAATACATCTTGTTGACTCAGAAAAAATTCTCTAGGTCCCTCTCTAGAGATCAGGAAAATAAAATTAGGAACAACACATTTTTCATGCATTTTTACATCACCTTTCCATAATTATTATTATTATTTTCCTTTCCATCTACCTAAATTTTTGAACTTGTTGCTACCTAGTTATATCTCACAACCTTTTGTGTAGGTGGAACTATAGTAACTTGAGGTCTTAATGGGACTATGTAGGTAGTGCTTGATTCAAATTGAGGTTAGCTCAATCACTACCTAAGCCAACGCTCTCACCATTTTATGAGTAAATTAATCTAATGCTCTTTCCATTTTATAAGTGTTATCTTTTCAATCTCTAATGAGTTAAGATACCCCAAAAATTCCAAAAATGTTCAGCAAAAATTCAAAATCCTAAAAAAAATTGAAAATCAACTTACCATCTCCTAGAGAGATATTAAGCTTCAAAACCCAAAAATATTTATCCTTTTTAAACCTAGACATTCATCATTAATTTGCCCTACTAGGGTAAATCCCTTTTTGGTTCTAATCCATTCCACTACCATTAGGGTGTGACCTTACCTTTGCATGTATCTTTATTTTAGGCCACCACTTGTTTATCCTTCTATTAAGCCATCATGCATAGATATTGACTTGCTTGACAATAGGATGTTTTCCATTGCTTTTGATTTTAATATTTTTGTGTGTTTGTTTCTTTGGTTGTATGTTTATTTATTTTCTTTAATTTTTGTGCCTTGACTCAGTCTATATGCATTCATTAGGTTATTCCTTGTGCATTATTCTTGAGTTTATCCATATTCATATGTCAACATTGTCATCATGGTTTTCATCACTGGTGCATTATTTTCAACTATTTATTAGATCAGGATTCAAACCTTATACACATTATAGCTAGGTCATCATGGTGTTTATATCATGATTTATACCATCATGTACTACAACAAAAATCAGCTCATGAAATCTTACAATCAATGGTGTCACAAAAAATTCTCCTTGGTAACCTTGATAAATCTTCCCACCCTCTTTGATCAACTCAACCTATTGATCATTTTGGTTATATTCATGTTAATAATGATGAGGATCTCTACATTGGTAGGTACAATTGAACAATTCACATTGATCAATTCTTATTCTTCTATTCCTTATTCCATTTTCTTTCACTTTTGAATGAACTACATTAGCCTGAGGTCCCTTTCAAATATTTAAGCATTGCTTAGATATATGACGTATCTCATGTTAGCTTAGCAACCTTTATTATTCCAATCATCTCTTTCATCACTTTTTACATCCTTCTGTGCTTGGTTGTTTTTGGCTTCTTCAATCATTAGAACATCACATCTATGTTTTCTCCCACTCATATTTAATTTGTATGATAGGTTATATCCTTGATTTATGCTTGTCAATCTACCCTATTAAGACAACCAAAAATCATTATCTTTTTACCTTGTTATGTCGATGATTATAACCACCTTTTGGGAAATCATACTTTTTATTTTCCCACTAGGGAATCTCACTATGACACTGATTATAACTACCTATGGGAAACTTGGTCTTTTATACCCCATTTTTTACCTTTCTAGTCTCACCATTTCCTTATTTCAAGGGACCGATCATCAATCTTCTACTAACCATTCCCTCGAGGGGGCATCTAGGGCTCATTCATCACATGTTAGGTCATTAGGAATATAGTAAATTTTAATTATTTAATGATATGTTATTGTGCCTATAGCTTGAAATGCCTTTCTAAATAGGGTTAAACTATAGATACCCAATTCTAGCCACAACTAGCTCCCAACTGGACTTCAGACTAGTTCCTACCAAACATTACACATTAAGCTTAAGAATCACATAGAATTCCAATTTCATTTGTGCATCATTAATCATTGCTTAGAATCATTTTGATTTATCCCTATTTGAGGTATTATACCATATATAATAATAACCTCTCATGAATTCATCTCTAATCATCTTGCAACATAATAACTAGCAATTTGGTTTATAGACCCATTAAGTGGGTACTTGATCAAATATTAAAAGAGATAAATACTAATAAAAATGGATCATCTAATTAAACAAGATTCTTATTTTAATTATCCATTTGAAATTAGTGAATATCTAAAAATGGAAATTCAAAAATTTAAAATATCAAGCCTTTTCATCATTGCCTTTATGAGTTATCAAGCTCTTCCAAAATATCTAAATATATCTAATTTGAAAGACATGCCTAATAATTTAAAATAATAATTACATGAAAAATTTTAACTCAATAAAATTTATCCTCAACTCACCTAGGGTTAGTTCGAACTCATTCCATATTTAAACTCAACCTTAACTCGCCTTAGATGAGAGTTAACTTTTGGGGCTATAAATACAAGGCCATACCTATTCATTTCTAATATCTTTTGGTATAAATTTATTACACCTAAATGTATTCAAATCTCTCATAATCCAAAGTTATAATGTTAATTTGGAGATATACAAGCTTTGAAATTAATGTTACCATGCCAAAATCATAAGCCAAGCAACCAAGCCAAGGTGCCAAAGAAAGGTGAATCCAAAAAAGATCCATTAATGAAGATTTATTGATGAAAATTTTGATAAATCCATTTGGATCTCCAAGAAAGGTAAAAGAGTGATTTATTTATGTTATAGTTATGCTTTCATATGTATGTGTGTTACCTATGTTCTCCCTAGTGTCTAGGCTAGAGGTGTTAGAATTTTAGTGTGTTATTTTAATTTGTTTTATTGGAATAACACTATATTAAAGTCCCCTCTGTATATTCCTTATTCACACTAAGATCCATCAGACTAGTAATAATCATTAGAAGTTCATGATAATGCTAAAGATCAAACATAGGTTGATCCTTGTCAGATTTTGAAAATTTAGATTCATTTGATATCTTGATACCACCTCCTATAACATTATTTGTAAATGACATTTGGAAAGGAAAATCTAAATCTTATTTATTACCTATACCATTTTTAGATTCTTTTGTTACTTTGATTGGAAGAGTTTGCCAATACAATTTCTAAACTTTAAGATGATCTTGGTTTTTTTTATTTGAGATGGTTAGTTTGGTGACAAAGATGAAATATAGAAGTGGTGTTTTCATAAACCAACATCCAAATTATATAATAATTATTATGTTTTAACTATATTTGATCTGGTAAAACTTTGATAACATCAACCTCCACACAAATACGAGCATAGGTAAACATCCCTTGTGTAGACCGCTCAACATCCATCTTGATAAATCTTCCAAACTTACATAAATTTAAAC
This sequence comes from Torreya grandis, assembly GCA_037957365.1. Classification (NCBI taxonomy): domain Eukaryota; kingdom Viridiplantae; phylum Streptophyta; class Pinopsida; order Cupressales; family Taxaceae; genus Torreya; species Torreya grandis. Next base: position 1,103,839 of record JARHVA010003016.1, read on the forward strand.
ATAGGTGGTTTTCATGAACAACCCTTTGATTTTTATTTCTAATGATATTAGTTTTTAAGAGACCCTTTTCCATTTTAAAATGTTCACATATGTGATTTTAAGCTATTCTTCCTATTATATGTGCACCATGTTGAACATAAATATGTTTAAAATAATACATTTCTTTTCATTTGTTGTTATTGGTTTCCTTTATAATTAAAATTGTATTACTTACCTTTATCGATTGGATGAGCCTTGCCTAAGGCTAGGACCTTTTTATATCAAGAAATCAGATTTCTACATTGCCATGACACAACATTTACATCCACGTAGGCTAGATTTATTAATAAAATATATTTAACATTGTAAAATACACTACTTTTTTGTGAATTTAAATTTATAAATACACAAAGTATGATTTGTATTATTACTTAGATACACACTACTTGCCAATGGCCATAACATTACAATGAAACAAATATGTCACATTTTTCTTAAAAGTACATATCAAACAACCATCCACAAATGTCAAATATTACATCTTCTAAGAATATTTATAAATTATTTCTTAGCCTTTCCCAATGATTTTGACAATAAAATTACTATTCCCCCTTGGTGTGCTCCTATCAAGGTAAATTTTAAGATCCCATATCTAAGACCCCCTTAGGTTTGTTTAGGTAAATATGATTAGTAGGCTTGGAAAATCTATAGGTTCCAAAGTTTTTCTTTTCATTTTCATGTTTTTCGTATAACTACCTATTTGCACATTACAGTCGAGTGACTCAGGATACAACCCAATTTAATAATTATGTCAAAAATCACACACTACTACCCAGTTTTAGAATGTTTTCAAGTAGTACATGTTGTTTCCCAACCACACCATGTAGCTAGGAGACATTTATAGTCATCTAGTTATAGCATGATGTCAGGTGGTGTTTGTTGTTTCCCGATTGCACCATGTATCCAAGAGACATATTTTTCCACCTAGTTGTATGGTTCCACCCAATAGCTATAGGTGCCACTTGGATGCATGTGTATTTGGATGGAAGTAGGTGCCACTTAGTTAAATAATATAATTGGGTAGTAATAATGCATGAATAGTTATCACCAATCATATCTACTAGCTACCTTTATTGCACCATGAACCTGAAAATACTCCCCTTTGCCCTAATTTTAACACTTTATTTCCTAGTTTTTTCTCATCCCACTCTATGTACTTCTAGTTTTAACAAACATCAAACCTACATATAAATGGCTTCAATATCTATAGAATCTACAAACACATGTATCATCCACAAGTATATTTTTAAGAATTTATTGTGTTCAGACTTCCTCAGAATGGTGGAGCATCTTAACACGTATGTGTATTAGATCGATTTGTGCAATTTATGAGGCCTCATCGACATGTCTCAATATGATACCAACACACACTTAAATAATCTTTAATGGCTTGTTATGATCATAGAGAGACCATATTCCATGTGCATGTTAACATGAAATTGATATCCTTTGGTGCCTCTCCTTTGGATATCCATAATTTAATAGGCCTTACACACTATAATGAAAACTCTATTAACAATAAAACCCTCCTATCTAATGAAGACAAAAAGTATTTGGAGTCTATGTACAACTTGGTCATTGACCCAATGAGTAAGTGGTAAATTTATTATTGATATTTATATTTGTTTTTATAATTTGTGAATCATTATTCTTTTTATTGAGTCTAATGTCCCATTTACATGTTTTTTAATTTCATTACAGATAGTTGAATCAGAATGGGAATCCAAGTGGATAAAATATATAATCAATTTCTAAAATTATTTATGCATTTCTTCCAAGCCAAATTTGTTTTATAGGGAAGACTAGGGGGCATTCCTTATTGGGCTATTTACTATATTTTTTGATTTCACTAGGGGTTAATGATCTGTAAACTCCACTAATAAACTCAAAGTGAAGTTCAAAATATGAATACTGAATTTCTCAAAACTTAACAAATTCTCAAAAAAATCAAAAGAACTTGCATCTCAATGTTTTGGCATAAATGTTCTCGGTTATTGAACCAATTTTTGTTTTTTTACATCAAATGTCATAAATTGTCGAAATTAAATCTTTGCATGATTTCATAATTAAAAAAATTATAAAACTAAATTAAAACATGCAAGCAAATGACAAATTACCATCTGACATTGATAACAGAGTTCGGCTCAAAAAATGATGCCTACATCTCCAGGTTCTCCAAAGGAGTGGACCGTTTCCATTAAGGGCATTTCAAAAAACCTGGAAATAATAAACAACTTTCCTGCAAGTTGATCTCTCAATGCAAAAATTCACCTTCACCGTGACTGATAATCAATCCCGGCACCTTCAAATTTTGTGAGTCTTCACACCTACAAAGTTGCTTCAAAAGTCCTAAAAATCTCCTCTATGGGCTTAATAATAGTCTTACAATATGAAAATTGGATAAAAAGAGTATTAAGGCTGAGTATTATGGCTGGAAAATAGATAAAAATCCATTATATAAGCTTTCCCTAAGCTTTTACAAAGTCTCAACCTCTTAAAATAAAAAACATAGTCCAGAACTTCTTTAAAACAAATACAAATTCATACTTTTATAATTAATTTGAAGCTTGTGGCGTAATGGCTAAGTCTCTTACCTTTTTGCCATAAGGTGAGGGGTTCAAAACTAGCCGCCCACCTTTCTAGGTGCTTTGACTAAGTTTAAACTTGTCTTCCCTCCATTTTAGGCACCTTGGAAACTATTTTGGACACATTTGTCCCACATGCGTTGCATTGGGAAGGTGGTTGCATGTTTTAGGAGGCTTAAGCACCTCATTGCATGTCTCAACACCCCTCTTTAGGTGCTTCGCTTGGCATGTCTTTGATAATGTGCCAAACATGGCATGGGCACAAGACTTCTTCAAACTTGCCACCTTGCTCGGGCTTCAACTTATGGATGTCTTTGAACTTGCCACATGGCTCGGTCAATGAGCTTATCTTCAAGCGTTAATCATGCCATGTTTCAACCTCTGATTAGTCCACTTGTTGCATGTAAATAATGCCACGTCACTTTACAACACTAAATCTTTACCTGTCGAACCAAAACTTTAGCGGCCTATAAATTTTGCATACAATGTCTGTTTTACAAACCATGAAAAGTGTTAGAAATCTTTTGACGAGCTCTACAATGTGCCACCACTGAAACTCTAACTTGAAACCTTTTTTAGAACCCAATTTTTGATCAGTTAAAGTATGACCAGTGCATGTATATATCTAGTAGGATCAAGTCTAAGTTTAATTATGCTTTTTTGAATGACACTTCCACCATTTCTTACTCCAATTTTATTTTGGTCTTGTATTATGAGGCCTTATATGATATACAAAAAACAACAATTCCAATTACCCTGTATATAAAAATGACCAGTAATTCTTTGTCCCTCAAGGAACAAGAGGTAAGTTTAACTTTTAAACTAATTATCTCTATTACTTTATATTTATTTACAAATTTATATTATATCATTTATTATCTTGTTACATATAAGAATGTGTGCATACAACACAAGAAGATAGGCAACATTTAAAGGCCTTGTGCTCTTGAGGGATCTAGTGATATTGAGTGAATGGATCTTCATTTAATTCATTTAAAATTTCTAAATGTCCAAGGCCTTCTTCGATATCATCTCCCTTGTAGGTTATCCTCTCAAATTTGCATGATTATTTATTTCTTTTATTATTTTATGAAAATTTATTTTTCATATGATTTTATTAATTTGTTTACTTTCTGTAGTGGACTCTTAATCCTTTGCCATTGAGGAATCTTCTCAACAACACTTGCAATGTTTGTTACCTTACAACTTTTGTCTTTTGAATTGAAGTTTCTTTTATTAGTTAATTTATTAACTACATAATTTACTCTTTTGTAGTTGAAACCACCACTCTCAATCTAACTCAAACTCATAAAGTGGAAGAGGCAATCTTGTCGATGACACATTATAACAATTACATTTTAAATTAGAATTAATTTATATTTTCAAATTTATCATTTTTCAATAATTTTTTGTTTTGAAGGTCACCTTACATCTTTGAGGAGAAGTATGCCACCACCCCTACCACCCATATAGACTCAGAGAAGAGGGAGTAATATCTCCCTCCCTGCACAAAGTAGAGTAACCCTACAATTTTTAGGGTCTGAATTTCCAGATTTCTCTATTAGTGGTGTTTCTAATTCACATGGACTTACATTTTTATATCATCTTTGTCTTGATGAAGAGTATCTTGGGATTAAAAGCGGGGCCCTGATTGGTGGTGATTTCAATCCATATAATTTTATTCAATTTTATAATTTTCCTTCTACCTCTTCTCCCTCTACCCCACCTATCACTAATAATTTGAACATGTCTGATGATTCTATCACTTATTTTCCATTGGATAATTTAGTGTCAAAAACTATAATTTCCAATCTGAAGGAGGGTGTTATTTATAATTTCAATGTTTTAAAATTATGGGAAATAAGGGAAAAAGCATTGATCAAGTAAATTAATTCATGTTTTCACAATCACTCCCAAATAGTGAATTTCTTTTTGCTTGTTCAAAATGAAACCTCAAATATTAATGATTTATTCAATCAAGCTCAATCTAGGTTAATTTTGGTTAATAATGTTTACAATGACAATGTTTTAAGCATTATGATAAACATGTTGGAAAATTTGATTGCAGAATCCTAGACTTATTTTAACAAATGGGCTAGAGATATAAACCTTGTTTTCATTGCCCAAGCAGAGAAGGAAAAATATTTGGTAAGTTTTCATCATTTCTAGCATATATATTCTTGTTTTTATAATTTTTATCTACTTAAATCTTATATTTCATTTTTTAATTACAAGAAAAATATAAAAATTTGAAGAAAGAAGCACAAATTCTTAATGTACATTTGAAAAATTCCTACAAAAGCATAACTTCATCTATGACATTCAAGATAAAGCTTGTTCTATTAAATAAGCAAAACAACACTTCGAAGAAAATTATTAAGGAGCATGGGAATGATTCAAACATTTTATTGAAGAAAAAAATAGATGCAGATTCAAGTTTAGTTTCAACAGGTGATGCAAGAATGAGGAGAGACAAAATCTTACAAATATCAATTTTGATACAAAGGTTTTTTTTAAGGAAGGAGTTATCAAGGAGGGCACATAGGCAAGTTAAGAGATCAGGCTTTCAATAGAGGGTAGTGGCACACAGTAAGTGGGTGGAGAATCTCTTACATAAAAATGTTAATTTGTTTCAAAAAGTTTATAATGTTCAAAATTAAAATGAATTCTATTATGTCTATTTCAAAAATACTTGTTTTAATCAGTACATTTTACATGTCAATGATATATGTTAAACACTTTATTATGTTTGAAATACTCTTGGTTTGTAATTATAATATTTTAAATGTATTTTGGTCAAGATTAAATATTCTATGGACATATAGTAGTGTAGTATTTAATTTATACTTGGGTGAATATTGATTTTATGAACTAAATAAACTAGACCATTGTTGGGCCTCTTTTCATGCTAAGTAGTGTTATTGTGCCAACTCAGCAAACACCTAGGCATGAGGAAATCATGGAGGATGATTGTTGTTTTGTCTTCAAGTGGTGATAGATAGCTAGTAGCTAACAAGTCTTTTTGAATCAAGTAGCATCAAAAAGCAAGCACACAAGATAGTGATCAGGCATTAAAGACAAGCAGCTCCTTTTAAATCAAGCAGCATCAGGAAATAGGTGCATGAGATAATGATTACACATTAAAGATAAGGCATAGTGGAGACAATAGGATGTGTACCTCTATAACTAGCTCAGTGATTAGTGTGTTCCATTCCCCATTATCCTAGGACATTCCAAATCCTATAAAAGGAAGTTGAGTTTAGTTGAAGGAAGAGGACTAACTGAGTAGCGAAGCTCTAGAAAATTGATGTTGGATAGTTTCCATTAGAATATAGAAGTAGTTTAGGGTGATTTTGAAACTCCCCTTTGTAATGCCTAAGCTCTCCTGTGAGCCTCTAGGCCTATAATAACTTAAGTCAAGCTTATGCTCAGTTCTATTGACGTATTTGTTTTGTTTTTTAACTTATTTAATGAAGAATGCTTTGTGCACATGTTTGATGTATTAAATGTTTTAAGTCTTTCAATTGTATGTTGAGTTCTCATGAGTTTATAATGTGACCCATTCATGGAAAGCCTATAACTAGTAATTAATCTTGTGCCTATGATAATAAATACATTTAAGTGTGGTTAAGACCCTTTGCCCTAAAAAGATACCCATGCCCAAGTGCAAGACTATACCTAAGTCCTTTAACTAGATAACCAGTTACCCCTCACATGCATGAGTGCCATTGAGCCCATGAAAACCAAGGCTTACATTCATGAATGCACAACCATCATTGCACTAACCTAAGTCCTTAAAGAATAGAATTGTGCCATGACACAACTAACCTAACACATACCTTGATCCCTTCTCCATTGCACTTTGGGTGAGAACATAAGGCTTGTGCCTTATGTATATTGATGTTAGTGAAATTAAGTGCTAAATGTTGAGTACCAAAGGAATAGTCTCAACTGCATCCTTCTAGAACAAGATTAAATCTAATCTGAATGGCTAGGTAAGCATTTAACTAGGCCCATGACTGAAATGCCTACTTTTATACAACATTTTGGTTCCATTTATATACCTATTAATTTTTTTTATTTTAATGGTGCACCAAGACAATGTTCTGACTCTCCTTTAAGAGCATCAAGCACTGGCTCAAACCAATGGAATATATCTTTGTGCTGAGTCATCTGACTTATAGAGGGTAAAACCCAAGGAAGTGGGTCTAAAACCACTTGTACGATGCCTTATATGAGGTTTTATTTTATGAACTACCAAAGCAATTATATCATTAGTTAACTACTTATGTGACTCATAAAGGCCAAAGCTATGGACAATACCATGAGTGGATAACAAAGTCCTTAGAGAGACTTGATAACTTATACACCACTTGGACTAGAGCCATGGATAAATGGTGGCAAGGGGCACTAAATAGATACATGCTTGATTTTATGGTATCGACATACTCTTGCCCTAAAGAAGCAGAGTACCAATTTTTGTGTGAGACCAGAGGTGCATTTTTGAAATAACTTGGCATCAAATTCAAGAAGCTAATGGTATATTATGGCTTAAAAATAGTGAGGATGGAAGGTTAAAGTCCTTTCACATATGAGCAATGAAATGGGGAATAAGGGGACATGTAGGTGAGGTGCAATACAAGGAGATGAGAAGATTAAGAATCAAGAGCTCAGGATATAGGCTTATAACAAGAGGAGGCATGGAATGATAGAATATCTGGAACCTAAAAGTGTCAAGAGGACCTATAACAAGAAGGGTATAGGGAAGGATCTCTTGAATGGCATTTTTCCCCAGAGGAAGGAGCACATAAAGCCTTGGAACAAGCTCCATATTTGATGGTTGAATGCTTTGGATCCCTTTAGAACTTGACCATTAGAGATGCACCAGATACACATACCCCCTTTAAACCTACAGCATGAGCTCATACACCATATTCCCCAAAGGAAAATAGAAGATTGGTAACTGACCTCATTGTCAACATAGACTTTGATCATTTTGAAAATTTAAACTAGAACTTTTTGATTGAATAAGTTATATTTTATGAGAGGGTATGTGAAGATACCTCTAGACTTTGAGGTGTTATCCCAACTAGACAAAATTTGAGCACAAGCACCCTAGTTTATTCAATGTCAATTACCTAGCCTAGGAAATAGCCTGTAAGAAGTGGCCTAGCAGTATTAGTTGATAGTATGGTAACATCATCTTTTATGGCACTAGTAATAACCATTAGACTAGTGCTTGGCCTAGTGACTAGAGACCTTGGAGGACCAATGATAAGATAAGCACTAGGAGGACAAGTGCCTCAGGCACTAGCTGCTCCCTAGCCCCAAATTTATTATGAGATGTCCATGTGCTTGATAGAGTATTGAGGCATAAAAAATACCATAGAGCATATGCTCAAGTGTGAGTTATAATGGCACGCTTGGGGAATAACCCGATCTGAGCACATGGAAACCTAGTTTGTGACATCTTTGCTTGGTCATGCCCATAATTGGTATAGGTAGTTTGATCTTAAATAAGCTATGGTTGATTATGACACCCTAAAGGGAACCTTCTTATATGAGTTTAATATACCTAAGTTTGAGCAGTAAAGCATTACCATGCTCAAGGAGATCAACCAGGGGTTATCAAAGAATGTGTGCTTGTACGATTCTAGATTCAAGATACTCCTCTCTAAGCTCCCTTATGATATTCACCCCTCCCAACATGCATAATTATTCATTGGAGGACTACTAGTGTTTTTTAGAAGGGCATTATCCATGAAAACATTTATAAACCCTCGAGAAGCACTTGAAGGTGCACTCAAGGTCGAGGTAGTTAGGATCCTTGATACGTGAATTAACCCATTCATGGAGACATAGATTGAATTTATGGCCTCCCAAATATATAAATTGACCAAGATTTCATTATTAGATGCTCAAATAAGGTTGTGGTGCACTGAGTGTGAGATGGAGGGGCATAATAGAAATAACTACCCTCTAAGGAATATATGCACATTGCTTCTCAATTGTGAAGTTTATCATGAGGCACATGATGTTTGAAATTTTCCCCTATTGCAATGTGCTAATTAGATCAGTACAACCATCTACTACAAGTTATGTGATGTCTAAACTCACAATAAAATTGCTTACCAAGTAATTAATGAAATGTACCAGAACATGGAGAGAGGCTTGTTACAAGTAACTATAACATCTAGAGGGTAGGTGAACTAGGGAAATGAGGATTATGGTCAATATAATTATAGTTATGGGAACCAAAGAGGTGTTAAAGTGTGAGGTGGAGGATGTGGTTGAAAAATATTCCCACTACAATCCTATTACAAGTACAGGTTGATCGATCATTATCAACACAACTGCTTAACACATCCAACATGTGGGTATTATTGAGGACCATATGTGGTCAAAGAGTGCCCTAACTTGTACAAAAATCTAACCCAAGGAAAAATTGGTGTTGATAAGGACATGAGGATGATCAGGCATGAGCTTAAGATATGAAATAGGATCTAAAGGCACAACCAACATGCACAGAGCTAATCAAGGTATAGGCAACCACATAGAATGGGTTTACCACTAAACCATTAACTACACCAACACAAAAGTTTCACTTAGAATATGGTAAACAAAGCTAAAATGAGTTCATCATGTATTTTAAACCAAAATTTATGCACTACCCTAACCTAATGCATCAAAAAGACATCTTATAATAAGCCATGAGCATAATATAAAATTTATAAGGTGAACTCCAACTATCCAGAGTTCTAGAAGTGCAGGATACTACCTCACATAGAAAGAAAGATAGCAAGGAGGATAAATTATAGGATCTAATAGATATCCTACACCTCTAAAAAATGGATGGTATGCTCCCCCAACTAAAACATTTTCTCTTAGAGCACCTAGGGAAAAATCCAAGTGAATTTTTTGAGCCCCATGTAATTCAAGTTGTTGCACTGCATATGGAGTGGGCATGTGAAGTAAGGCATACTTAAAACATAGAGTATGACCAGGAGTTACTCATAAATTCCACCATTGATGGCTGGTCCATCTGTGAGGTGTTGATCAATAATGATGTAGAGGTCAATCTCCTAACCAAGAATGCATAGGAGAAGATGGGCAAGTTATCCTTAAGACCTTCTCCCCGTGTACTTTTCATGGCTAATAAAACTTGAGCATATTTAATTAGAATTTTTTAGGGCACCATTATAGATATTATGGGTGTTGAATTCCATGTTGACTTCAAATTTATCGAGTTAGTTGAATAGGATAACTACCGAACACTTCTAGGAAGGCCTTGTTGCTATACCAACAATACAAATATGTAATTCAAGAAGTGATACATGACCTTTGAAAATGGAAAGGAAAGGGTAGTAATCCCCCTTTTAAGTGACCAAGGACCCCCCTATGTGGAGAGCATGGATCTGGAGGATGAAATCAACCATATTTATAACAACATGGTGTAAGGCATCAAGAATATCCATCCTTCTGATTAGGGAGTGGTTTCTTGGGAGGATGGGTAGTCAACCTTAAACACCACTAACATCCCTTATGATCAATGGATTAAAGTGGATTATGAGGCCACTATATTTAGATGTTACTTGGTGTGTGCAAAGGAGCCAAAGCCTATGAGGACTATCTAGGTCCAAATTGATTGCACTCTAAAATGATGGGTCCCATGCTAGGAGGAAAAATAAAAAGGGGTACTCTGCTTGAGTAAAGGCAAGCTTATATCACTCCTAAAATTTGAAAGGAGCAACCCAGTAGAAAGTTATGTCAATGACCTTGAAGCATGCATCCCTAAAGAGATAGATAAAATGGGCATAATTATGAACACCTTGAGGAACACTATCATGCATTGGTGGGTAGTGTAAAGGTTTAACTCACTGACTTGGCCAAAGTTAAAGGTGGCCATGTACACTAAGTCCAGAAGGAGTAATGAGAATTTTGATATATCAAATTACTCTAGTGACTCTGACCTCATGGCATATGTATACCTATGAACAGATACATGGACTAACTATGGTACAATTGGCCCAAAGAACTTATGGGTGCACACCTTTTATATGACTCTAAAGATATGGGTGTGAGCATGGTATATGGTCAATGAGATGCTCCAAGAGATAACCAAGTGGGAGGACCTTAAGGAAATTTTTGTGTATACCCTCTCTTTTTCCTCATAGAACTTGGAAATAGTCGAGCCATTACAAGTAATTTGAATGGTAGTGTTCAAAGACACCACCATCTCGAGGATTGCTTGAAAGACATGTTTGAATAAAAAGGGTTGGTACTCCCAACCTTATTTGAGGAACAAATTCTCAACAATGACTTGAGTGAGCAAGATGATGAAACTTGGAAGGAACACTACTATAAAATGTTGATTGCTAGAATAAATCTCATGCACTAAGTAGATGATAGTGCTCCTAGCATAGAAGACCCCACTTATTTTCATGTTGAGACAATAGAGGGAACATGACAAGTTAAGGACACATACCAGGAGAAGAATGAACCATACCATTCCCCACTTAATACCATCAAATTGGATATCAGTGTAGAAAGAGAGCCAAAGATGGCTACTCTAGGTGCTTATTGTTCTGATGTAGAGTTGGCATGCATCATAGACCTCTTGAAAGAGTTCTTAGACTTATTCCTTAGTAATTATTAGGATATGAAGGTCACCCACCCATGTCTTAGAAAGATGAGCATAAATTTAATTAGCAATGTAAGACTAGTCAAAAAGTGCCCCTACAGAATGAATCCCAACCTCTATGTTAAGGTCAAAATAGAGATTAATTCTATGTTGGGTGCAGGGGTCATTTACTCTATGAAGGAGTATGAATGAGTGATCCCAATGGTAATAATCATCAATAAATATGGGTATATTTTCATTTTCATTGATTATAGAATGTTGAATGTTTCTTGCATCAATGACCCCTTCCCAAATCCATTCATCAATGAAGTCTTAGAAGGCATCATAGGCTATGAAATCTACACCTTCACTAATGGGTTTTCTAGCTACCACCAAGTCTATATTGAGGAGGATAATCCCAAAACAACCTTTGCAACTAAATGGGGTTATTTTTCTTACAATGTGATGCCCTTTGAAATTAAGAATGTGTCAGCCATGTTCTCTAGAGTGGTGATTAGGGCATTAAAATATTTCATCCATAGGTTCCTCCAAGTCTATTTAGATGATTAGATAGTGTATGGCCTCATCAATGACCATTATGACAACTTACACATAATTTTTAAGAGGTTCAGGTAGATTGATATATCCCTAAACTTGAAAAAGTGCATCTTTGCAACACAGTTTGTAACCCTACTCAGGCACATCATCTATAGGGATGGTTTACTCATTGATCCAGCAAATATCACCATCATCATTCAACTACAAATTCCTTCCACATAGAAATATGTTCATGCCTTTCTTGGCCACTGTGGATATTATATAAAATTTATAAGGAGTTATGCAAAGATTGTGGTGTCACTAAAAGAGCTTTTGTGCAAGGATGGACCTTTCTACTAGAGCAAATTGAAAGAGGATACCTTTGAAAACTATTGGACATATTTATCCCACATACCAAGCATGTGCCTATTTTTTAATGATCCACTCGCCATCTAAATCTTGTTCAAACATTTGGCTATAGTGGCAAAAAATTTGATAGGCATTTTCATGGTGTTAGATCTCACACGTGTGAACAAGTCAAGGAAAGTTGGTCACATAGGTTTATTCATTTTAGATCCTAGTTCATATGGGCCAAGTTTTTTCTCATGCATTATATCATAATGATAGATATGCATGGGAAAAGTTGGCTTCTAACGTAAAATTTACTAAGTTTTCATACTTAGCCATTTTAGGCCAAACCATTATCAAAACGTCATACAAGATCACATAAATTGATTGACTTAAAACATTTTGTAGAAGTATGTGGAAATCTCAAATGGCCAATGGATCAAAAGGATTTTTTATTTTCAGTGTTAGGTCCATTCTTTGTAAATTTTGTGCCCCAATGATCTTTGTGCTTCAAGTTATAAAATTGTAAAGTTGGTTAAGAAATGGTAGATGTCTATACAAATGTCATTTTTAAGACCCACAAAGGGACCATTTGGATAAAAAATCCTTGGCATTAATGTGAGAAGGAATGTGTAGCTAATAAGTGTCAAGTCTGTGGGAGTTTGAATCAAGTTAAATGGTTAGTAAATCCTAAGAACCAATGAGAGATATTTCAACTAACTATAGCCAATATAAAAGAGGCATATATAGATATTTCAAAAAAAATTGGTAAAGCATAAATAGACCCAACTTAGCAGGTAAATTAAAGAACCTAAACTAAAATATAGCCCAAGATGGTAGAAGAAGTAAAATAAGGGAGCTCTATATGGGCTCAAATGAGACCAACCATTGAACAAAGTGTTATGGATTTATAGGAAAGCCAATATCCTTAGATTGGTTTTCACCCATAGTCATCTCAGTTTAGGATCCAAGGCATAGAGTAGATTTATGATTAATGAGGAGATCATCTTAAGTCTTGGCCTCAACAAACCATCGTTCAAGGTAGACATGACGTGTCCCTAAAAGATATAAATATTTTATCCTCTTGATGAGATCTAGTGGAAGATTAATAGATTAGAACTTGGGGATTCAGAAAGTAACTAGAGCATTCACTTCTAGCCAAACCATGACTTGCCACTTTTGGTAAACTCTTGTATTCTAGTGCAGCCTACTCAAAAATAGAATGATTTAGAGGTTTCTAAGAAAATCACAAATATCTTGATCATAATGACTATTTTGATTTGACCAAAATCTTATTAAATCATCTCTTGAAGCTAATGGCTCATTAATTGTCATGAACAATGTGCTCTTCCTTCTCTCTCTCCTCTCCCCCCTTCTCTTGCATTAACCCTTTCTTTCCATTTTGTAAGTAGACCTCAGATTTTAGACTTTATTTAATCTTTCTAAGAGACAAGGCATTCTTTAAGATACTGCAAAGTACACTCAGCTAGATTAGGGTTGACCCTATCAAGTATTTGTAATAACTACCTTTTGATACAATAGAAATTTCTTTGCCTACTTTTTTCCTTGAACCTATGTTTGGTAAGTTGTGCACTATGGCATTATGTGAAGGAGAATCTTCTTCATCCATGGTCCATCTTTATGACTTTATTTAGAGGGTTTTCAATGTTGTTTGTACATTTATAATATTGTTTTATTCTAAACCCCCTCTATGAAATACTTTTGAAAATTAGCTTGATCTGAAGGTTGTGTAAGTTAGTACTATCCTCCCCTGATCTAGTGTGGGTTTGAGCTCATGGAAGTTTCCATTTAATTTTGGTTCATCACCTAGTTAACTTTCTTAGGATCCCTTACTCCCTTTCTAACCCTTTTCCCATAAAGCATTAAGCTTAGTTTTACTCTTAGGTGAGCATCAAAGAGGAATCTAGCCTACTCCAAAGGTTCCACCTTAACATAGGTGACCCATAGCCTAGGGTTGTCCCAATTTTATAGACTCGATTGGAGGGATCCTAAAGAACCCTGTCTAAGGTGAAAATTGAGCCTATAATAGTTTTTGGCATTCCTATTGGGACTAGTTCTATATCAGGTGAAGAGTTTTGATCTTCTCTTCATCCAATCAGCCTTTGGAGTCACATCTACAAACACCAATGGCTACTTTGAGCCTTTAACTAGTTACAACAATCCAAGTAATCCTTTAAAAAAATGTTATATGCATTTAATCTCCTTTTATGAGTCTCTATGACTTGATTTAGGGAAAATTTATACCCTCATCTAGTTGGTAAGCCTTATCACTAGCCAAATTGAGCCTACCAACCATCTAATCATCCATATTAGCCCTATAATGAGCATATCTATCCTTCATATCAACCTACTTACCCCTCTAGCCAACTTTATGCTATCACATCTTTGCTCAATGTGATCCCTTCTCATCTCATAAAAAGGATGAGGAAGTTAGTTCAAAGGCTAACAAGTAAGTGGATGGTTATTAGAGAAGAAGTTCAATATGGCACTATCAATGATTATTTGAATGAGATGAAAACCTTGATCTAGGTGGATAGGTAGATTAGTAAAGTGGGAAGAGTAAGATAAATAGTTCAATCAGCCTTAGCCTTCCATCCCACCTAACCTTTAGAAAGAGCCTATTTCAAGGAAATAAAATGAAGAGAGAGAGGATCAAGATAATTTAGGGCAATAGTTATAACATGATTTCATGGAAGAAATGGAATTAGTTAGCAATCAAGTGACCTCTTTATCACATTAAGGTGAAGCAATCTTGATTGACCAAGCTAAGGTATCAAAAGAAGACTCATAGATTCATAATTGTGGCCAAAGGACTGTTATACTTACTTCTAAAGAAACTCTAATTAAACTATAGTTTCATGAAGACAAGCCTTCAGAGGTAGTTGTTTTCTCAAGAGATGACATGTTTGAAATTTTCAAAAATGGTTATCAACTTCTCTCTTCAATTATAGGCATCTCTCTACTTTAGAGGCTAGAAGTGAGCTCAAATGGCCTTGAGAAATCACAACATTAGACCCATCTCTCTTAGAGGTCAACCTTACAGATATGTCAAAGGAAACAAATCAAGCTGGTCCATATGTTCATGATCAGTAATTCATAAATGGAGAAGGATTAGAGTTGTTCATGTAGAGTACACAGATCTAGGAGCATGGTGATTGGATTTTGGGTCCATGTTTCCAACCAACGTACCTAAAACTAGCAATAGAAAAGGTAGTTACCTCTATGAAAAGACATGAGCATTTAATTACTCTTAGCTATAAAGAAGAACTATCAAAAAAGGCAAGTATGTTTCAAATCTCTAATATGTGAAAAATAGTTTCCCATTTGACCCAGGAGGAGGGTATTTTTAATTTATATCATTATACATACTAGGTTAATTTTCACACTTTTCTCTAAGTGCTTTTGTGCACTTTTGCTTAGTAGGTTAGTTGTTTTTCTTTCCTATACTTGCCTACATGCATTTGCCTTTGTCATTTTATTTTGGTACTTGTTATTTCAAGAGGAAGTTCCAAAACGAGGAAGCCTTTCATCATCTTCATGATCAGCTCAATTACAAAGAAGTGGCTCCATACCCAATGGATCAAATGAGGTAAAATGAACTGGGTTCTCAAGTATAGTAGGCATGCTTCCTTATTAGTCACCAAAGATGTTGGCCATATTTGGCCCACATACCAAGCATGTGCCTAATTTCTAATAATTCACTTTCCATCTAGATCTTTTCTAAACATTTGGATATAGTGGTAGAAAATTTGAGTAGGCATTTTCATGGCACCATATCTCACACATGTAAATGCATCAAGGAGAATTGGTCACATGAATTTCTTCATTTTGGAGCCTAGTTCATACGTGCCAAGTTTTGGTTCACACATTGTAGAAAAATGAGAGATATGAATGGTAAAATATGGCTCCTAATGTAGAATTTGATAAGTTTACATACTTATCCATTTTAGGCTAGACCATCATCAAGATGTCATACAAGATCACATAAACTAGTCAACTTCAAACATTTTATATAAGCATGTGGAAAGCACAAATGGCTAATAGATCAAAAGGGTTTGTTCCTTTTAGTGTTAGGTCTATTCTCTAAAAATTTGGTGCCTCCATGATCTTTGTGCTTCAAAGTATAAAATTATAAATTTAGTCAAAAAATGGTAGATGTTTATGCGAACGTCATTTTTAAGACCCATAAAGGGACTATTTGGATCAAAAATCCTTAGTGGGAACCTGAGAAAGAACATATGGTTGACAAGTGTCAAGCACACGGGGATTCAAACTAAGTCAAATGGTTAGTAAAACCTAAGAACTAATAATAGATTGAGATTAGGGTGATGGGTCCCAAAAGATCTATGATTTGCATTTATTTAAACCTCAAAATTTGATGGAGTGAAATAAAGCCAAACGGTTAATGATCTAGTCTACTACCTACAATCAATAACAAAGAGATGAGTTGGGATATTTTGATGAAAATTGGTCAAGCAAGAATAGACCTGACTCAGTAGGCAAATAAAAGAACCCAAACATGAATCCAACCCAAGTTGGTGCAATAAGTAAAGGAAGAGAGCTCTATGCAAGCTTAGATGAGACCAACCATCGAACAGAGTGTTATGGATCTATAGGAAAACCAATATCCTTAGATTGGTTTTCACCCATAGTCATCTTGGTCTAGGATCCAAGGCATAGATCAAATATATGATTAATGAGGATTTCATCCCAAGTGATGGCCTTGATAAACCACTGTTTAAGGTAGACATTATGTGTCCCTAGAAAATATAAATATTTTATCCTCTTGATGAGATCTAGTGGAAGATTAACATATCAAAACTTGGGGATTTGGAAAGAATTTGGATCATTCACTTCCAACTAGATCATGACTTGCCACTTTTTTAAACTCTTGTCTTCTAGTGTAGCCTACTCAAAAATAGAATGATTCAGAGATTTCTAAGTAAATCACAAATATCTTACTCATAATGACCTATTCTGATTAAACCAAAATCTTGGTGAAGCATCTCTTAAATATGATGGCTCATTAATTATCATGAACAATGTGCTTTTCCTTCTCTCTCTCCTCTCCCCCCTTCTCCTATATTAATCCTTTCTTTTCATTTTGTAAGCAAACCTTAGATTTTAAAATTTATTTTTTATCTTGCTAAAAGATAAGACATTCCTTGAGATACTATAAATTATAATCGCCTTGATTAGGCTTGACCCTATCAAGAATTTTTAAGAACTACCTCTTAATATAATAGGACTTTCTTTGCCTACCTTTTTCCTTGAACCTGTGTTTGGAAAGTTGTGCACTATGGCATTATGTGAAGGAGAATCTTCCTCATCCATGGTCCTTCTTTCTAACTTTGTTTAGAGGCCTTTCAATGTTTTTTGTAGGCTTATATTAGTGATCTATTATGAACCTCATCTATGAAATACTTATGCAAATTAGCTTGATCTTAAAGTTTTGTATGTTAATTTGTCCTCTATTGATCTAGTGTGGGTTTGAGCTTATGCGAGTTTCCCTTTAAGTTTCATGAATTTCCTATTAAATTTCTTAGGATCCTTGATCTCTTTCTAACCCTTTTTCCATGAATCATTAGGCTTAGTTTTAGTCTTAGGTGAGCATTAAAGAGGAAGCCAACCTACGTCAGAGGTTTAGCCACAACATAGGTGACCCACATCATGGGGTTGTCCTAATTTTATAGACTAAATTAGAGGGAGCTTGAAGAACCATATCCAAGGGTGAAAATTGAGCCTATAACAAGACCTTGAAGCTCAAATAGCTAGCTTACCTATCTTACAATTCCCTGACTAGACAACACCTTTTCATGTCTATGTCGATGCTTTTGGCTCTATGATTGGTTCCATATTTGCATAACCTGATGAGGATAAGATGGATCATCCCATCTCCTTCATAATCAAAAACTTGACCTCAGTAGAGTAAAAGTACATGATGACAGAGCGTGAGGTGATTATCATGGTCTATACCTTACAAAAATTTAGACAATATTTGTTGGCAACATTGTTCATCTTTTCATTGATCATGAGTTTCTCAAGTACATCATGAATAAGCCTATTTTACATAGGAACATATGCAGATGGATAGTTCTATTCTAGGAATTATAGTTCTCCATTATGGTTAAGCTTAGAAAGTAGAACTTAGGGCCAAACCATTTGTCCTATACATCAGTTATGATGATGTCGTAGTACCAATTGAAGATGACATGTTGGATGTGTAATTGTATAGAGTCCTACACATCCCTATGGATTTGGTAGATATCACTACCTTTATAACATCTAAGGTTGTGCCCTAGACTATGATAAATAAGGAGAATAAATAGCTATTAATTTGCATTTCTCCTTTTCAACTCATCAATAAATAACTATATAAGCTAAGTATAAATGAAGTATTATGTTGATGTGTCTTAAATAATGAAAGAGACCCCATATTATGAGAAGCACATGAAGGCATAATAGGAGGACATTGTACTAGATACATAATGGCAAGAAAAGTGATATAGTTAGGTTTGTGGTGGCCAAGCCTATTCTAAGATGCTAAGGATTGTGCCAAGGCATGTAACATATATCAACGTATAAGGAATCCTAACCATCAAGATGAGATTCCCCTCATCTCAATTCTTTCCTAAGCACCATTCAAGAAATGGTCCATTGATTTTTTTGGGTCAATAACTCTTACAACATGATACATAGGTGCAAGGTATATTCTAACAACCACAAATTATTTCACCAAGTGAGTTGATGTCATGCTAACAAAATATTATATAGCCTCCATAGTTATGCACTTCATCTAGGAAAACATAATAAGTTGATATAGGTGCCCACTCAATCTAACTAAAAAAAGATCACTCACTTTATCAATGAAATAGTGTGCATCATATTGGCTGAGTATATAGTGGCATACCATAAAATGACCCCTTATCATCCATAAGTAAATGACATAACTAAGGCATTTAATAAAATATTGGGAACATGCCTCATAAATATATATGGCATTGGTCTCAAATATTTGGATGATCAAGTGTCAATAGTTCTATGGGCATATCGCACAACCTACAAGTACCTAAACAAGGTTATACCATTTCAACTAGTGTTTAGCACTGAGGTGATCTTATTGATGGAATTCTTCATACCATAATTGTGCATCATGCATATTGGTTAGTTAGATGACCAAGAGTCACTAAACATAAGGTTAGAGAACTTGAATTGCTTAGATGAGATGTGTGCCCAAGCTAAGTAGAGCTAGTAGATAGAAAAGGCATGCTAAAAGCTTTGGCATGACAAGCATATAAATAATAAGGTGATAGCAGAAGGAGAATTCATTTATCTCTATAACTCCAAGTATTTCAAGCACCTAGCCAAATTATAGATAAGGTGGATGGGCCCTTATGTCATCCACCACATATTGGAGATAGAAGCATCCAAGTTATGCATGTTGACTAGTGAAATGCTCCTTGGGAATTTCAATAGAAATAGGTTGAAGCCATATTGATAATAAGATGGCCCTCGTACCATGATAACACTGACTTCTTGGTTACTAGTTGGTTTGAGGTGAGATGACTAGAATAACATTTGGAAAAATAGTTTTTATTTTATTTTATTCTTTGGGCATTAGTATAAAGAGTGTATAAGTAACACTTTGAATCCTAATGGAAAAATATGTTGGAAATTCACTCATAATTCCAGCTAGGTGAGTCAAGAACTTATTCTTTTTAAGCGCTTTAGGATAAACACCTAAGTTTTTGGTGACTGAGGATTGCCAATGTTAGACAAAGAAAGTACACTAGACCATCATGCACCAAATATCATAGTGTGTTTTCAAGCCCCTAAGTAGATGTTCATCTATCATTTCATGCATAATTCCAATTGGGTGAGTCGACCCCTTATGCTTTTTAAAATCACCTAAGGCTAGACATCTAAGTGGTGGTCATGTGAAACTTGCCAAACTTAAGAAGAAGACACATGAAATCCATGTACAAAAGAGATAAATTTTAGGGCCTTTTGAGGCCCAAGGAAGAACTAGTCTAGCATTTTCATGCATAATGCCAGTCAGGTGAGTTAAATCCATTTTATTTCTAAGCACCTAGGGTCAAACACTTAAGTTTTTGGGCACAATGAGGTTTCTAGACTTGGAAGAAATAGGATCCAATTGAAGATGCACAACATGATTGTGTGTAAGAGAACCAAAATAAGAGAATCAAGTGTTAAAAGGCTAGTATAAGGGATTTATATGGGGTAGGATAGGCCAAGACAAGATGAAGTGTAATAAACTAACCAAGATAGATAAGCACACTTGAAATATAAGTGAAATAAGAAGAGAAGATGGAATCGAGGAAGTTAAATCATGTGCATGTGAGGCACTACTCTCGATTTACCATATTGAAGGTGAAGGTCATGCCAAAATAATATATCACTTGAGGGGAATCCTCATAGATAGCTATCATCCACCCAGATTTGAGTAAGAAGTGACCACTTGAACCAAAAGCAACTTCACTAAAATATCATAAGGAGCATTGAATAAGGTGATGGTAGAGGGAAAAATATCCACATTAAATGAGTTGGTGGTAGAGTATTTTTGTGGATTTCATGTAATTTTGGAGAGTTCAATAAATCTAGATGACACCACACCATTAACTCACCTACATTAAATATGGTAGATGGAAGTAGGGTATAAAATATCACATAATAGACTAGTTTCAATTATAAACTTTGTGTGAACATGAGACATTAAGAAAACTAAAGTAAACTAGTGAACCAGAGAGCATAAAAACCCTATTAGAGAAAGAATTTTAGCAACTTTAGGCACCTAAAGTGAATGATTGTGAAGCAGGATAAATTATGCTCACATTGAGATTAGTGGAGAGAGAAGTGAGAAGAGATGTATATAGGAAATAGTTAGTAGAAACATGAGTTGCCAATGATACCACCATTAATGGCTTGTGAAGCTCAAAGCCAAAGGTATAGTCATAGATCTCATGATTATGAAGTGCCTTTAACAACTCAAGGTTTTGGTAGAACTAACCTACCGCAGTTCAACACCATCAAGTGGAGGATGGGAAAGAAGTGGAAGGGATCAAGTCTACAAAAAAAAGAACCAAATTAGGTGCATGTAGAAGTGGAAGTAACCCATGCAAGAATAGTAGTGCCACTGGTATAAGGATTTAACATCATATAAGTTGACATTGAGGCACTAACAAAGATGTCTTATCAAGTGATGCAATTTCCCATAGAAATCTTGGTAGGGGAAAATTGCATTTTTTTGTGCACACTTACCAACTAAAGGAGTAAAACCATCATACCTTTAGCTATGTGCAATACCTAATGTTAGATTGGATGGTTGATATAGGGAACAAGATGAAGCAAGGTGCAGCATTGTTTGATGTCTCTATTTGAGATAGGTTAATGATTGTCAGTGCAACTCAGCTTTATGAGTTGTCATGATTTTGATATTTGAAAGAACTTGTTCAATTATTTCCTTCATGAGCCCATGAAGACCACATATACTTTGCAAAAAGGAACATGAGGATATCAGCACACCTCATAGGAAGGATAACTGGGCTCATAGATGCCAAAAATTATATTCATGAAATGATGAGAGATGATGAAGAGATGGAAGGTGTGGCAAAGCTCCTAAGTTATTACAAGGGGGATTTGCATTCCCTATCAAAGATTGTAAGGAACTAACATGAGGGTAGCATCATGCCTCATAAGCTCAAAACTTTTCCCTAGTGGTTAATGGACCGACATCACAAAAGCTTACCTCTATGTTACCTATCATATGGCACAAGGTGTAAAATTTAACATTGCCACATTTATTGCTAAGGAGTTTCTGAAGAATGTGCTAGAGTGTCACATGATAAAGGGTAAATTCATGTGGGGGTCCATTTTAATCCTAATAGTCATGGAGGAGATTAGGATACTAGATGGGGACGAGAATAATCTTTGGATTTTTCCATAACATAATGACTCCCTGGTGGTGAAATACAAGGACTTCACTTGCCCTATTCCTTCAATGTAAAGTATAAAACTCATGTGATGGGATTATCTATGACGTATATAGAGGCATTCAGGCTAGAGTGATGCATCCCCTAAGATCTCCACAAAAGCATGTATGGGATGACAACCTTTGTCATTATATAGCATTTTTGCATAGTCTACTTAGAACTGGTCAATGGCAATAAATCTAGTTGGTTGAATCTCCCATATGCATTCTCAGCTAGGTATTTCAAGGACATGCTCATAACGATCCCTGATGCAAAACAATTGGATATTTTGGTGAGGGAGATAAACATGGAAAGGAATAGGTTACAGCACTAGTTCATGTACCCAGATGGAAAAGTGATAAGGGATGAAGAGGATGAAGAGGATCACATCGACATCCACCCACTTCAAGAAGTAACTATACTCAGGCACATCTATAGGCTATACTATGAGATAAACTCAAAGAGAAAAGGCCCCGGCACCGAGTAGACTGATGACCCTCCCATCAAGATTAGCAATGAAGTAATGTCAGTGTTAGTTGAAAATAAGAAGTCTCCAAAAAAAAAAGGAGGGAGACAATTGAGGAGATAGAGGAGTGCATTAAGTTTAAAATTGCCTTAGGTGATGAAGCCTCTCTATTGGCATAGACAAATAAGCACATGAATTTCATGTCAAAGACTTCTCCTATCTCAAAGGAGAAGCAAAAGAAAACAAATTTTCCATCTACAATGCCCACTATCACCCTAGTAGACATAGAGGTGCAAGAAGAATTGGAGAAGGAGATAAAGTTATGGAAGGGTGTGTACATTATACTCAAACAAGATGATTCCTCATATAGCAAGGAAACTCCCCTACCACGCCAAAGTGAAGTGGCAAGGTAGGAATGATCATGGAAGAAGCTTGGCCTCAGTCACATAGATATTTAGAAGACGTGGGAGCTGTAGAAGAGAAAATAAGAAATGAGAAAGGTCGGCATGAGAGAGGAAGGGATTGAGAGATCCAAGGCCAAAGAAAAGTGTAAGGAAAAAGGATAAATGGAGGAAGAGCCCAACATGGAAGAAATACATGAGGCTATCTAAGTCAAAATTATTATCATGCTTAGACAAGTAAGACCATCAAGTGCACCAACCAAAGAAACTGCAACATAACCTTTGCAAGATGAAGACGAGTTGAGGTGAAAATGGAAGCTAATGGGCCTTTATTAGGATCATATTGAAGTATCACTAGAGATGCATCAAAAAAAAGAGACCATGAGGGATAAGGGAATGACCCAAGCAAAAATCTATAAATTTGAGGGTGAGGAGATAAGGGTTGAAGAGGAAAGAACCACCATAATTTTGAAGAAGAGGAAGGTGGAAATAAAGAAGGCCAAGAAAGTGAGAGAAGAGAAGAGGGTTGTTATAAGTCTGGAGCCCCTAAAATATAAAGTAGTAGAGGTGCCCAGTACCCACACTATCCCAATAGAGGAAGTTGAAGAATAGGCACTCCCTAGTACTGAAGGGATGTCTGGGGAAAAGAAGGTGATGTTGGCACCTTAAAGGAACAAACAAATAAGATAAGGAAAAAGCAAGATGTCATCAAGAAGGAACCTAATGAGGTTAATGCCAAATAGACACATGAATAAGAAGTGGATGAAAATTAAAATTCCAAAGAAGAACCCATATAGGAAAGAGAAGAAGAAGGCACTGGAGAAGGTAGTAGTGCCAACAAAGAGGAGCAAGAGCAAATAAAACTAGCTATCAAAAAAGAAAAATTTGAGCCAAGATAAATGGAAAAGGCACAAAAGGGTTATACCCAAGATGAGGATTTCTACATGTTTGAGTGCATGCCCTTTAGATCTGCAACAATGTTGATGTGCCATCAAGTGTCTTTTGCACTTGATTTTTATTGTTCACCAAATATGACATTAGGTCAAATTTGGACCCCTATAGGTAAAAAATTTGATTTTTTAGATGTTTAGGGGTCTAAATATTTGTCATAGTATATATTATAGTTCATTTTATATTATCTAATGCATTTTAGCCTTAGTCATGGTCTGATAAGTTTATTAACCATTTTGAGGCTTTTAGTGGGATTTTAATGGTCATAAATGCAAGTGCCATGATTCCTAAGGTTCCCATGTGTCCTTTTTTCCTTTAAAATGTCAAAGAGGTTAGGTTAACTATCATGTATGTATGTTACATCATAATATTGCAGGTTGTCTAACTAAAATTCAAGAAACTAACTGAAAAAAGAGTATTTGGCACTTGTGTGGCCCATGGAGAAATGTGCCACATGGTAAAATATAATGGAAGGATATTCACCTTCCTAAAACTCATCTCAATGTTTGGTTTTATTTGTAACTACCATTTTAAATCCAAAACGATTCTACTTCTTCTTTGCATTTTTAGACATACAGAAGTGACCCATAAGTTTGTGCTTAGTATGGATATATTAAGAAGTTTCAGGATAAATGCTTATGGGAGTTAATATTACACTAAAATACCTTAATTTCCATATAAATAGTGAAAATATTTATCAACTATGATTTATGAACCATTCTCATGAAGTTGACTATACTTTTTTGCTAGTTATTTCATGCACCCTATAGGTTTTGCTCCATTTTGGTCAAATATGTATGAAGTAATTGGTGATGTTGACTCTAGAGGATGTTTTATACCTTCTTAGATGATATCCATACTTATTTTCATGTTTCATGTTGTTTTGATGAGAAACTTAGTCCATGTTGAAAGAAAGGTGCCAGCATGTGCAATCTTCATCAAAGTTCTTCTTGTTGTAGAATGTTGATCTCCTATAAAGGTCTCATGTAGTTGATAAATGATGTGACATAGGTCTTAGGGTCATATGAATACTTCCTTACATGTTTTTGTTTCACCATATCATGGTTGGGTAGCTTATAGTCTTGCCATCTCTCACAGTCAACTCCATGCCTAACTTTAGTTTCAGCCACATGTTTAGAGCTTGTTCAACCTGTTCATGGAATGGTAATTGGGGTGTATTAGTTGTCCAATTCACCATGTAAAATATTCATGAGATGCCTCTACTTTCTATATTCTATATATATGTAGGTGATTTTCATGTTCAATAAGAGGTTTTGGGACTTGTTTCAAGATGTCCTTGGTAGCAATCATGCATTTGGAAGGTTTACAATAGGTTTGAGCTGCTCATGAGGCCTTTTATCCACCTTTTTACTCTATTCCACACTCACTATCTACACATAACCTAATACACACCTACAGGGCCTTTATGAGGGGTGGAAAGGTTGATGTGTGCTCCAACTTCTTAGAATTTTTAAAGGTGCATTGGGATGCTTTATGAAGGCACATAAGTGTTACAAACCTTTCCATTCATATATACTACCCATTACTCTACATTTTTTTCCTATGCATGCTCATGACCACCTACAGGTGGTACCTTAGAATTATGGAGGCCTTAAAATGGGGGATTTAGAACATGATAGGGTCCTTTTCAAATAACATCATGTGGAGAAGTCATGACACACTTTTAGGAGGTGTCAAAAGGATGAAAGGAGTAAAATACAATTTGGTTGGAATAAAGATTGAATTATGGGAAAGTTTCCCTAAAAAGTCAATATAGAAGTCCATGGGCATTTTATAGACCTCTTAGAACATGCTTACAAGGTATTCCAAAACATCTAGCTAGGTGAATTTTGTAACCCATATAATAGAGAGCTTTTCTGCCAAAGATGAGGATTAAAAAAATGAAGAGAGGATGAAATATAGGGCCTCAAATATGCCCTTAAAAACACTAACATATATAGGTTTGTAGTTGTGAGTCACTTTTTGGCACAAAGGACCAATAATGAATAGTACCTTATGACTAGGATGGTTCAATTGGTTCAATGGAGCACAAATGGCATGAAGGACATCAAGGTAAGTTCATATATGTATTTACAAACACTATGGCCACCTACAAGTGTCCACACATAGGGAAATAGAAACCTACAGTAGGAAAAACTAATAGTGACTAAGATTATGTAATTTGATGGTGTTTTAATCCATTGAAGGTGATTCCAAAGTGAATACAGATACTTTGTGTTCTAAGGTTATTCAAGGAAGGTCCTCATGTATCATGACCAAGTCTTAAGAAGCAAAACTAGCCTATAGGTAGTGTCTTAAAGGTAGGTGTCTCAGTCAAAGTAGTGAAGGAATAATTTATGAACCAAGGTGAATGTAGAGGGCTAATGGGAGGTTAACACGATGAATTAAACATATAGACACCTTATCCATATCGATGATGAGATTCATAATCTTTTAGGAAAGTAAAAGAAGCCTATATAGACCTCTTGAAATCTTGTATGCACCTACAATAGGGTACAGTCTTGGTGAAGGTAAGATAAGAGATGAACTTATCTAGGGGATGGTTATAATAAATTAAAAATGGTTAATTATTGGTCAAAATGTGTTATTCACAAGCCTCAATACTTTTTGAAGTTGATCATCCACTCTTCCTTCTAACCAAAGTTATTAGTATGTACAGTTGCTCCAAGAAACCTCTTTGCTCAATACATGAATATGAGGAATTCAAAGAAGAGGAATGTTATGGGGTGAATAAAAATATTTATTATCATTAATTGGATATGGGTAACATATTTAAGAAACATATGAGCATTGGAATTAATAATCAGGGGTCACTCTTAGGTGGATTTGAGTAAAAATGCAAGAAAATATGCTTTTTAGAGGCCTTTTTGGTCATTTTGAGTTGGTTAGGAACATAAATCAAGGAATATAGATTAAAAATTTGGTAAAAATTATAATTATGACCCTATATATATCCCAAAATATTCAATTTTACTTAGGTAAGAGGGATATGCCTCACTATTTTGTCTTAGAGGTCAGTCAGTCAAGGAAAATTAGGTTTTAGTAAAGCAAGCTAGTGGGTAAAAAATGGGCAAAGGGGTTGAAAGGAATATTTTTGAACCTCAATACACATCTTATGAGGTGTATATAAGGAAATTATATTATATAATATCACAAATTTAGGCTCAAACCTTTCAAGATGACCAAAATACCCTTGCACACAGTCCAACTAGACAAGATTTCACTAGGCCTAGTTGGTGAATGAGAGAAAAAGATGAAAAAGAGTGCTTAGGAGGTTATGTGATTTTTTAAAAAGATTTAATGAATCATTAATAATCATTATATATCATCCTAACCATGATATATTAGTTCAAGTAGCCAAATCTAGCTGGGTACACGTTAGGCCTATTAGGCCTTCAAGGGACCTAGAGCTAATTGGGGGTCCACCTTCATTTGAAACTCTTGGTGGGATATCTAGTTGATTGGTACATGTTATTGAAATTTATTTAAACATTTTTTAAACTTTTATTATGAATAATAACCTATAGGAAATCTACTTCTATCTTATAGACAATCCAAACATGCAAGAAAGTTGAAAATATGCTCGATGGGGTGACTTCAAATGTTCATATCTCCTCTAAGAGTTTGTATGGGAACAAAAAGGAGTTTTTAGGGGTTAGTATAATCCATAAAAATAAGTTTTAAGGAATTTTTGGGATATTTAAATGTCATAACTTTATGAACAAAGCTTAAGACTAAAAACTACCTAAAACCCTACTAAACCCTTAGTCAAGACCCAATAGAGAAAAAAAGATTGGGAAGCTATCCAAATGACATAGTTTGACCATTAAAGATATTTTATATTATATATAACTCACTTAGGCTTCCTCCCATACTTTTTAGTTGTATGAAATTGTATGGACAAGGTGTAAAATAGGGTATTTTTTACCATGTTGTGTGTTTTGCAAGTTCTAAGAAGTTCTAAGAGATGCAATCAAGTTTGAAGGAAATATAAAGACTTTTTATAACTCCATATGTCAATTCCATATCTGTAAACAACTTATGATTTTTCAAAAAATAGCTCTCATCTTAGCCAGTCAAAACTAGCATAGTGAACATAAGGGTGAGAAGTGTGAAAACCATAAGTGGATGTCCTTTTAAGGTGCTTCTGAGTAGTCTAAGGCCATAGAGTGTCTTTCCAAGTGTAATTCACTCCATCCCATATATTTTCATGGAAAAATTATGATAATTTTTAGGCCAAGTGTGAGGGGTGACATAAAAGAGACGTATTTTAGACTGTAGGCATTGATGGCTTCCTTCTAGGATATTTTAGATGAGTAGGAATATAACCAATGCATCAATATTCATGTCTAAAATCCTTCCCTATCATCCCAATAATTATACCTATCCCTAGTTAGTTTTGGTATGTTCAAATAGGTCCAAAGCATGAAGGTAATTTTTTAAACTAGAAAGAGGAGTTTCATGCCATTTTTCATAAGTTTCATTACTTGTATGGACATTTGGACCACCTAAAATTTGATGGTTTATTTCACATATCTTTTTCATGAAAATTCATCCTCTGTTCTTATCTTTATAGGTTTACAAGTGAACTTTGGACTTCCCTTATCTCACCCCTCTTTTAAATGTTATAAATATTGACCTTTTGGCTCTTTTGAAAAGCCTCCATTGGTTAATGGTGAAACCCTAGACAATTTTGTAATTGAATGAATCTTGAAGAAATAAACAAGTGATTTTTCCTACTTACATACTATACAATTGAGTGTTATTATAATCTTGTTGGTCTTGTCTAGTAGAAGATGATCTTTTCTAGCATGTTACACTTGATTGTTCACCAAGTGTGTAGAAGACTAATTGTTATAGGTATTTTTTAGTGTTATTTTAGAAGTTTATAAGTGTATTATAAGTGGTTTTTGACTATATTCTCCCAATAAATGATCCATTACCCTCTAATTTAACAATTTTGAGAATATTTGTGTATTATTCCTAATTTAGTTAAAGGGTCTGAGTAGTAAAATTAGTAAATAAATATGCAATAATTAAGAAACTAATTTGTGTAAATTAAATTATAATTTTAACCTTTATAAAAATATTAATAATATGGAGAAAATAAGACCTATCTATAAATTGGTTGATATAGATAAGACAGGGTTTTTGATTCACTATGCAAGACTGGGACACTATCACAAACTAAGATCTGACCTTCATTTTATGATTGGATAAGAGCATAAAAAGTGGATAGGAGTGGCACTATCACTATATTTCACCTATACCAATATTTTCCTAAGGATCTAATATTTTTGGGTTTTATCCACCAAGGCTGTGTGACCATGTCCATGAAGTTTTGATAGCTGAAAGTATATAGAGCTCCCTATAGAGTAGATTTTATCCTCAAACCCTATACTCTATTATGATTTGACCAATTTCAAGAAAGAGGGTGGGGTTAGTGTGTGTAAAATTCACTGAACATGTATCGATTCCCCTTATGTGGGCACGTTTCCTATATACCAATACTCCAAAGAGGGATCAAGCCATATGTAGTTCTCCCACTTGATGTGTTTTATGCAATTGAGTGTATGAATATGTAAAATATTAAACTATATGTACTTGAGGTGGCTAGGGAATGGTGTAAGGATCTAAAAAATATTATAAGTATATTAGATGGTTGTATGTAGAGAATAGGGAAGATTGCTTGAGTAGTCTTGCTTGCTTAGTGATAATTGTCAACCCCTTTCTAAATTATCTTTGAATGGGATTTTATAGGGATCTATTGGTCATGGGTTTAATGTGCTCACATTAGGTTGATAAGGATAAGTATGGAAATTATAAGAAACTAATCATTAGGGATAAAAATGTATTTATACAAGAGCATCGATAGCAAACAAGAGTGATATCAATTCTATAGTCCAAGAGTGGCACTATTATCCTGAGCTGATGGGACTTGGGGGATGGATTAGTCATGGAAAAAATGGTATGGCTCAGTTGGGATCAAGTATGGAAGGATATGGATGACTGTTAATTAGTGATAATATGCCTATGAGGGTCGTGAGATCAATCAAGAGGGGCCTAAGGGTTGGGTGTCACAAGCCACACTCAAGTTACCATTTTTTGCATTTTATATAACTACATTTACCACCACTTTATTCTAGTGATGTTGCAAAATGAATTACTAGGATAGAATAAAAATAGAAAGTGTACCTAAAATTACCTATAAGGGTGAAGCTCATGAACCTGTGTGATGATGGGTGTGTATAAAGAGAGCACATTGTGAAGTATGAATATGCAAGAAAAATAAAGAGTAGATCAGTTATTACTAGATACACTATATCTAAAATAATAATGTACAAAGATAGGTAAGAGAGAGAAATATAAAGGAATGAATACACCTCATCAGGTATATGGACCAATAAAAAACCTCTCATGATGCTAAGTGATGTTGGATATGCTAGATATGTTGGGTATGTTGTACTAAGAGTGATATCAAAAATGGAGCTAAGTGCTCAATTCCTCAAGAGTGGCTTAAGAATGTCAAGGTTAGCCTTTTTGTTTAATCATTACCCAATAAGTGAAGCTAGGTGATCATGCATATGATAATTTATGTTTGGACTATGGGTCCAATCCCTCTAAATAGGTGGCTCAAGAATACAAAGGCTAGCTAGACCTTTGGTTCCATCATTACCCCATAAAGTGAAGCTATAAACTGATATCGGTATGAAATGCGTGTCATATGAGATGGCTCCTAAATCCCATTAATTCTATATAATCTAACAATGTTTGCATGGATAGATGAATGTATGTTGAAAACTAGGCCACTCTTGGCCACTCTAAAAGATGGAGATCAGGCTTGTATGAAAGCCACTCCAAAACTAGTGTACTAAGCTTATATTAAAGCCACTCTAAAATGTGGAGGTGAGGATTGTATGAAATCCACTTTTAAATGATGCCAACCACCTATAGATGGAATAAGGCACATCGCTACTGAGAATACCTAGGTAATACTGAACTCAGAAAGAAAAGAAAACAAATATGCCATGCACATTGCCCCCAATCATTGGTATCTAAAATATGGATTATAATATAGAAGTTATACCAACTATTGTATCTAAAATTAGAAGTGAGATCCATCATGCCACACATAATTCCCCCTATATCTATATTCTCTAAGAAAAAGTGTACTAAAAACTACTGATTATGAACTAGTCTAACTGTGTAAAACTGTAGTTGAACTTAATTTTCTAACTTCTTATGAAAAGTTTAATTTTTCTAATATTTAGATAAGAGCATATAAAATAGATATTGGTGGTACTAATACTATATTCCAATCTTGGTTCTATTGTCCTGGACCAAATCTGGTAACTATTTTGACATTTTCACTATCTACTTGGTCTATTCTGACTAGTTTGATGTTTGGTTGCTATTCTAGGTGTGTTGAAAGCTATATTTTTGACTTTTATGAGCTCTAATATCTATGACAAAACCCATGTTTTTTTCCCCCTCTTTTGAGGGTAGGAATGAAGACCTTATAATGACTGCCCTCTTTTGATGGTAGGAATGAAGACCCTATAATGAGTACCCTCAAAAGAAAGAGCCTTGCAAGTGTGTTATGCTAAAAAAATGTATGATATAACAATGATGATCGATAAGATATAGCATGGTTTATATTGAGAGATTATTATATCAATAGGGGTATGCCTAGATAGATGTAACAATGTAATAGCATGTGTAATTTACCAAATTAGAATAGGAATTCTAGGTAGTTGTTAGTTGTTAGTTTGAAAGGAAGGATAGACCATGATGTCCATCATGGCATCCAAGAAAGAAAGATAATACTTGATGTGGATCATGGCATTGCAAACAATGAGAAGCAAACAAGAAATCAAGCATACAAATCAAGAATCAAGAAGCATACAAAAATGGCAAAGGGGCCAAGCAAATAAGGGACATGGGCATATGTCACTCAAATGGAAAAGTAAGCATATAAGGCATGTTCAAATGTTGTATAAATATACAATTGAAACAAGCAAGGGGTGGCACGAGGGCCATAATCACATAAAATAATATAAACAAAGGACATTGGCAAATGTCCTAAGTCACACACATGAATAGAAGTAAAGGGCATTGGTAAATGTCCTAAAGCACATACAAGAGATAAAATAAGAATTGAGGAATGAAAACAATCTAGCTATGTTAAGCAATAAATGAAAGCATGTAAATACTATAAATAATAACATGTAACTAATCAAAGTAAGAAGTGAAATTATGCAAGAGATTTTAGTACAAGAATAGGTATATGCTAAGAAATACACAAGTGCTATATAATAGTGAGTGTTGATATAGTAAGCTATGTAAGCTAGTAATTAATATACATCAACATGATAACTAGAGTGTGTGGTGTAGGAATGACATAACCTGAATGGTGTAGTCATGTAGAAGATGCCCCCAATGGGTATGTCTATCGATGTATGTTTTGATGTAGAATTAGGATTCCTCCTTAATGGGTGGAGTGAAGAAATCAAAGAGTTGGATGTCCATGTGCACACTCAAAGGAGATCAAGTGAAGTATTGTAATGTAGATAAATTGAAAAATAATAGCATAGAATAGAAAATTTAAGCCTATCATAGCAATAGAAATGTAAAGCATGGATGATGCATATAATCAAAATATTTTTGGTGTTTTTTGAATTATTATTTACATATTTTTGTATTTTGAAATGTTATATTGTTTTTGGATTTTTGAGATATGATCTATGTACAATCAATCACAAGAAAACTCTATACAAGAAATTAAAGAGAGCCTATTTACAAGTAAACTGGGAAGGGATGATACTAACTGATGAGTCTCATGGGAGACTTTCTATCATGGTGCCTTATATTAAGGATAATAATCATGCATGATCATAAATCATGATCGAAATGTTGAGATTATGACTTTGAAATCTATATTGTTGTAAATGCTTTAAAATATCAAAAGTAAAAATTGAGTGTGGGGTCCCCCTATAACTTTGAGAAGTGGATACAACTATAGGGATCTTAGGGACCCATCTGGTAATAGGAGAAGCTCTCTAAACATGTGCTCTATGAGTAGATGCATGAGATCTCAATAATACTACCCTGGGTGTGAACAATGTAGCTGGAAGCTATTTAGAATTCTAAATTTATGGGGGTGTATAAACTCTCTATGCTAGTGATGGATGCCTCAATTGTGTCTAAATCAAAACTAGAGGAGGAACTATAACTGATGGAGAAACTAAAACTAGAGGATGAACTAAAAATTGTGACTATAAAGTAGAAGATGGCTCTGAAGTGAGGAGTGGTAACTCATATAGAACTCCACCAACTATAATAACCTAATTAGTGTGAATGAATTTCATGCATTTGTGAATTATAGAAGGTACTACTTGAATTTTCTAAATCCAAGGTCAACCAAGTATAATATCATCAATTCTTACACTGGGAAAAATAATGAATATTGTGTCCATGTGTGTTGGACCAACCTATAGAGGAAGTACGATCTCACCCAATGAACTATGTATGTGCCCACTGAATCTACTAATAATTGTGTCCATCAAGATAATATCCTACATCTAATATCCCAAATGATACAATAATGTCATAGTGCCTATGTTCACACTAGATCCATTATCTATGAAAACACTATGAATAGGATTATTATGAATGTAAGCTCTAATAAAGAGTGCATGATAATCTAAATCATCCTCAATAATCTTCTACTATAAGAAGGATATGAAAGGTCTAGATAAAACTATAGAATTGTATACACCAATCATGTTAATTAAAGGATGTATCTCAATTGAAAGTTCCCTATATGTATCTGATGGTGGATGTGCATGATATGTATATTGAAACCCTAATGTGTCCCCAACCTCTTATTAAAAATGTTATGGAAAAGGATCTAAAAATATTTTCAAAGCTTTATCCTATGTTTGATTTGCCTGAGGAGGCTCAATAGAAGTTCCAAGATCAATATGACTTCCATCTATCAATTTTTTTATCTTGTGTCTCAAACTAATGAATCTATTTGTTGTATGACCTAGTGCCCTTTGAAACTCACAAAATGCATGCTGGTCATATCCCCATGGAAGAGGCTTTATTGAGTCAACTTCTTGAATAATAAGGAGATATATGATGTTACATTCCAATAGTTGCTATAAAACTCTAGCTGGAGAAATTGGTAGACTAGTAAAGGTTCATCAAGGAGGTGTTGATAAAACTACTCATTGAGGTGGCTCAAAAGTTGCATTAACTATCAATTGATTTTAACTCTTACTATCATTGACCTTGACTTTGTATGGGACTTTATTGTTACTCTTGTTTATTATTTTTGAGCTACTTGTGTACTTGAGTTTTCCCATTGAAATTAGTTTGACTTATCTTTCCATTAGTGTGTGACACAATTCAGTGAAGGAAGAAAATCTTTTGAACATAATTTTTTCATGCAAAGCTGGTAGAAGACTCTATTTGAAGAGATCGTGTAACTTTTGTTCAACCATGGGGCTAGTCATCTTAGCCAAAATAGTCTTATATCAAAGAACATAATCTATGATATGATCATTTGACCTTTGTTTCTATTGTACAACTTGGGAATATGAAACAGTATCACCAATGTTAATGTTGAAATGAGCTAGAAACATGTTGGCTAAAGGATTGAGTGCATTGACCAACTAATCTAGTAGACTATATAACTATTGTAAAGCATAATCTTTTAGGCTCCATGGAAATAACTTGGTAGGTAGCCAGTCATTTGGTACATAGTCCAAGCATGTTGCATGAAAATGTCTCAAATATGTCTCTAGATCACCATTGGCATCATATAGAGTAAGCTTGGGTTGAACAAAACCTTGTGACAAGGGTGTAGAAGCAATATGACATGTTAATGGTGTATGCAGTAGAGTAAAAGAATTCAAAGACTGTGTAGGTCTAGAAGCACCTTACTATGATGTATCACCTTGGATTGAATAGATATTATCTCTTTTATAAGGGCTACCACATCAGGACATAAAGATGTACTAATTGTTGCTAGTGGCATAGACACAGGTTTGGTTACTATAGGGTGTTATTGATACATAGTTACCCCTGTAGTGTCATTTTTAACTAGTTGCTCTGAAGGAATGGAAGACTCAACTTGTTTAGCCTTTTCAATTTCCATGATATATTTTAAAATAAGAGTAAGATCTTAGGGCTGGTCTTGGATTCTTTCTTAAAAAAATTATAGGATCAAATCTTTTTTGGGAAACTAGTATTTAGTTCATAAACAATAAAGGGTTTGGAGTAAGGGGAAAAATCTAGTTTAATATGGCAAAATATAAATTTTTATCTAATAATTTACATAAGGAAGAGAAATGGACTTATCTAAAAATGGACTAAAATGAATGATTCAGGTTGGAAATTTAGGTGCGGGACTGGGACACTATCATGAATATGGATCTATCCTTCATTTTATAATTGGAAAGGAGCATAGAAAGTAGACAAGAGTGGCACTAGCATTCTTATCTAGGAGATTTGAGATTTTTGGGTTTTGTTTTTTGCCTTGATGTGAGCTTATGTATAAAATTTCAAAGGATTGAAGTCAATAGAGATCATTGTAGGTCCATTTCAATCTCTAAACCCTGTATCTATCTACACACATGTAAAAAACAAATGCATCAAAAGCAAAAAAGGGAAAAAGCTAGGTTAGAAGAAGAATGATCACATGATATAAAACCCCTATTGTTTTAACTATTGCCTACATTAACCCTCAAGCTAGGGTCTCAGATCAAATGTAGTTATCCCTTAGGGAATGTGCATAATCAACATGCATAGTAGATGCAAGAATGACTTTCACCTAGGCCCTTCCTTGATCAAACATGCAATTCTATGTGTGATGAAGAATGTTGAGCTATACTATTAACTAATTTTTTTATTGTGTAATGTGCCAAAGTAGTAAGTGCTAGATATAAAATTGATTGTGTAGTCCTTTATATAGGAGACTCTTTATTTTGAATTTGGGATCTTTAATCCCTTTTTGACAACATGGGAAAATTTAGGGATGAAGCTAAGAAAGGGGTTGGGACTCATCTAGAAAAAAATTGATTGTTGGAGTTAAAAATGAACCTAGATAAGAACATTGTAAATGGACACTAGTTGCACTAGCACTATAGTGTAACCCCAATGCTCCTATCCTATAGTCTCAGGACCTAGGGGATAGAAAAAGGATAGAAAAATTGACCTAGATGACGTGGAATGACTATTTGAAATGCTCAAGATGACTGAGAATAGGCAAAAAGGTGACTCAAGCATAGAGCAAGACCCAAATAAATAAAATGATAGATATGGCTAAATGTGAATGAAGTTCATATTCTCTACTTAGATTTTCCTATAAAAGAACTATGAAAAGACATGATATATGTGGTTTCTTGACTAATTTAGGGTGTATACATTTACCCCCTTTTTAATCTCATGATGCAATTAAATGAAGTACTAGATTAAAATAAAGAAAATAAAATGTGTACCTAAACCTACCTACATGGAGATAATTATACTAAAAAAAGATTCCAACTCACTTCCTAGATAGGGAAGTGGATGGAGAGCTGAATAGTACCTAGAGAAAGAAGGAATCCATAAAATGGATGCCCCCTGTACTGAATCTAAAAGTGGAATTTATGTAACATGGAGAAGGGGGACAATGCTTGCCCCTATGCTGAATTTGACTGGAATGAGAAATGCTTGAAGGCCCAAAACCAATGTCTACCCTCTATCCCACATAAACTCATGTAATCTAGAATGTGTGTATAAAATTTTTATGTTGTGAAGAGAAAAATCTATCATGCCTCCACTCTAAATATCCAAATTGGAACTAATAAATGCTTAGAGGCACAAAACCAATGCCTGACCTCTATCATGTACAAACTTATATAGTCTAGGTCTAGGTAATATCATGGACCAACCATTACAGATGGTTATGTGGTCTAGCCTGGTGACAACTTGGGTATAGTTGGGTGTAATCTAAAACTCTAGTAACTACGGAAGAAGAGAATGGCATGTCTTGCCATTCAATCTATATAATCATGGATGATGAATAACATGAACATTTGTGTCATGCCCCCAAATATATTATGTGAGTGATGCATATGTATAATTTGGTAATTTATATAACCAAATATTATATGACCTATCATACTATCCCCCATATACAAAATTGGAGATCAAAATACTATACTCTACATTATGCCTATAATCTATTATCTAGTCTTATAATGGTGTCATGTTGTATGAAGTTATATGTGTGAGATGTGTAGTATGTACATGCCCCCAATTCTAGTATCTAAGTTTGAATCCATATTAAATCCATTGTGAATCCATATATATAAATCAATAAATCTAAATAGTCTATGTAATTGTAAATTGAATGTATATCCCCCTGAATGTCCTAAGTAATGTTGAGTGACCCATGTAGTCTGAATCAATGTCTATCTTGATCAATCTGAGCTCAATATGATAATCTAAATACTAGAGG
The DNA here is from genome assembly GCA_037957365.1 of Torreya grandis. Taxonomy (NCBI): domain Eukaryota; kingdom Viridiplantae; phylum Streptophyta; class Pinopsida; order Cupressales; family Taxaceae; genus Torreya; species Torreya grandis. Next base: position 1,141,327 of record JARHVA010003016.1, read on the forward strand.
TGTATGAACCATGGTGTATCTATCTATGAGAGTGGATAGACATGTTGGAAAAGTATAGGAATAGGAACAATAGGAATGATGACCCGTTTTAAGAAGAGGGATGAGATTTGTGATAGGGGAGGTTGAGCCAAAAGTGATGACTACTCACATAAGTAGAAACAAGGTTGGCTTGTTATGAGGAGATTGAAAGTTTGGTTGATTGATTTGGCTAAGTTGTTTGATAGTGGAATGATTCTTTGATTGGTTAAGACCAAGTTGTATGTCTAGATATAAAAGAGATATAGAGATGTGTGTGCCATGGTATGTGGATGATGTAGTAAGTGAGTAAAGCTTACATGATGTCAAAGGTATCATTGTCATGATCTTTTGGAACTAAATAGTTTGTAAAACAAAGCTACAAGGTTCTGGTTATGGGAAAAATAGTATTTTGCTTTGAATGAGAAAGTTGCTTGATATAGGAGAATTGGATTGATTCTTGATTCATTTGTGCATTGACTAGGTTGAGATTTGGAGCTCTGGAGTAGGAGATATGTTGAGGATATGAGCACCTTCCATGACCTAATTTAAGTAATTGGTAGCCCAAGTTGAGGCTAGTGGAGAGGTTACCTTGGAAACTAGCTAAAACATGTGAATTTTGCCTATTTAGAATCCTATTTTTTATTTTTTTGAGCTATATGAAGTATTTTAGGAAATTTTCCACTAGTTCAAATACTCCTATCTAGGAGTCAGCACTCTTGTCTAGTGTGCAGCACTGTTTTCTAGGTTCCAGCATTGTTGTCTACTGCTAGTGTCCTTATTTAGTGTTATTACCCGCTAGGGCTAGTTTTCTAAGTTTCTAAGTTGTTTCCTATTTTTGTATAGCTTATCTATTTTCCTTGTCATGGTTGACTAAAAATATATGTTTTTTATAGGGTTTTTCTAGGGTGATGTATAGATGAGGGAGTTCTGTAGAGGTCTAGTGATGGAGACATTGAGGATGTCACCATTGTTTACTGATGAGAGAGTTATCGTGGATAGGGTAGGTTTAGGTCATGTGTAAAATTAATAAATAAATATGAAATAATTAATATACTAATTTTTGTAAATTAGATTACAATTTTGACCTTTCTAAAAATAGTAATAAGATAGAGAAAATAAGACTCAGCTAGAATCAGGCTGATACAGTTGAGATAGGGTCTGAGATTCATTATGCAAGACTAGAACACTATCATAAATTGAGATATAACCCTTGTTTTATGATTGGATAGGAGCACTAAAATTAGATAGGAGTGGCACTGGCATTGTAGTCTACCTCTGTTTCTATTGTCTTAAGGATTTGAGATTTTTGGGTTTTATTTGTTAGGTCTATGTGACCCTGTCCATGAAGTTTTGATAGCTTAAAATCTATATAGCTCCCTATAGAGTAGATTTTTTCTTTAAACCCTATACTCTATTGTGATTTAACCAATTTTGAGAAAGAGGGGGTTTTGGTGTGTGTAAGATTCACTGAACCTATATCGACACCCTTTGTGTGGGCACACTACCTACATACCAATACTTCAAATAGGGATCAGCCATATGTGGTTCTCCCACTTGATGTACTTTATGTAATTTAGTGTATGAATATGAAAAATTCTAAACTAGATGTATTTAAGGTGGTTAGGGACTGGTGTAAGGATTTGAATAACCTTGTAAGTATATTCGCTGGCTATATATAGATAATAAGGAAGATTACTTGAGTAGTCTTGCTTGTATTTTTGTTTGCTTAGTGATAATTGCCAACCCCTTTCTAAATGATCTTTGAATGGGATTTTATAGGGATATATTGGTCATGGGTTGAATGTGCTCACATTAGACTAACAAGGAGAAGGATGGGGAATCAAAAGAAACTAACTATTAAGGCCAAAATGCATTTAGACAAGAGTGCCAAAAGTGGATAGGATTGGCATCGATACTATAGTCTAAGTGTGTTTCTATTATCCTGAGCTAACAGGACCCAAAGGGATGGATTAGTCATGGAAAAAGGGGTATGGCTCAGCTGAGATCAAGTCGAGAAGGCTATGGATGATTGGGAATCAGTGAAAAGATGCATATAAGGGTCATGAGAGGAAGAAAGAGGGACCTAAGGGTTGGGTGTCACAAGCCACAGTAAAGTTACCAATTTTTAAATTTTATATGACTACACCCTCCTAAGTATCAAAATGCCTTTTGAACCTAGCATATGAAACATTGATGTAACAATTTGTCTTATGTTGTGAGTTTTGTGTGAAGAAATTTTTGTTTTACTCTAAGTAGTATAATTTCAATCAATAGGAAAAAATTCAATATTGGTGTATCACCTTTTATTTTTTTAGTCTTTTGACTTAACCATTTTCATGCAAAGTTGATAGATAAGAAAGTGTTTCAAAAAGTGCATCAAGGTAACTAGACCTTCTAGAGATTCATATTACAAAATTATTTACCCACATCAAATGAGATGTTTCCATCATGCCACTAGGATGAGGAGAGCTAGGCATCTCCTCAAGGGGTATAAATCCAAGTGACAATAATTTTTGGTATGCATAGTGGGACTCTAAGTCATAGAACATTATCCAAGATTGGTGTTGGTCTTGGCATAGTTACAGTTACAAGAACATCTACATTTAGTACCTAACAACTCCACTAGATTTTTCAACTATTTGGTCATTGATCAATCCTTAATTTCCATGTCAAAAATGACCACTAGGTTTGCTACTAAAGGTATACCTTTTGAGTTTGTGCAATTACCTTTGTATTGTGTCAAGAGATTCATATTTGTGAAAAATCATCCTAATTCAAAGGATTTGGTGTTTAATAAGTCCAAGTTTATACTTATCTCAACCCCTAATACACATAATCTACATTCCAATATGGCTAAGCCTTTTCCTTTTGTAGATTTCACTAGATCATTTCCTTTGAATCTTGCTCAATATGACCAAATTCCTAGAGCATCCCTTAAAAGTGTTCCATATTTTAGTGGAGAAGGTCCTATCACTCCCATTGAGTATATTAGTAACATGGAAAACTTTTACAATATCCATAATATCACTCAAGAGAATGTAGCCATTAGGTTATTATCATTGTCTTTCAAAGGGAAAGCTCTAGATTGGTATGGGACTCTACCTAAAAATTTCATTGCTTCATGGGATGAACTAGGAGATCTATTGTTTAAGAGGTTTGGAGAGAAGAGTGATTATCTATCACTAGCTGAGAAATTGACCACTATCAAGAGGGATCCTCAAGATTTTATGCAAAATTTTAACACTAGATTTCAAAAGACTTGGGATAGGATCTAAAACTTTGTGAGACCTACCCCAAATTATGTCTTCTTATACTATCTAAAATCATTTAGTAGTGATTTATCCATGATGATTTAGTCCATGGGTGGGAATAAACTATCTACTACTTATGAGATAGTTATTAATGCTGAGAATTATCTTGTTCAAGCAAGGAAGATTGCTCCTAGACCACCAATACCATTGTTCCCTGATTTGTAGCCTCATAATCAAGTTGAATTACCTACCTTGGCTCCTTTGCCTAATAGTAAAGAAAATTCAGCCCTTGCCCCTACCAATGAGATTCATGAAGTTAAGAGTTTACTCCAAAGTGTTACTAATGAATTTGTGGATCTTAAAAGGCAAAAATCTCAAAGTTACAGGCCTTACCAATCCTATAATCAATTTGGGTAAGAAAATAGGCCTCCTTTTCAAGATAATGTTCAAGGACAAGGTCAAATCACTCAAGCTAGACCTTACCAAAGTTACAATCTTAATTTCCCACCATCCTCTAAATCTCTTGTTCCCACTCAAAACAACTTTGTTAAATAAAAACCATAATGTCCTTCCTATGACCAAACTCAAGGCCAAGTTACATATGCCAATGAAATGCATAATCAAACCATGACAATACAAAGTAATCAAACACCTCAAGTTTCCAATTTTGAAGTGCCAATGAAAAATGAAATGGAAAATGGAATGGAAAATAGACAAACAAAATCTGATTTTAATATTATAAATCATTTGGAGGGAGAGTTTTGTGCCATCAATCATTTGGGAAATTCAAGTAAGGTGAATGCTAGTGTATCCTCTAACACTAGGTCTAAGAAGAGGGTTATTGAAGAGACTCAAGGGACTAATCAAGGACCTATTTTGACACTTACATCATCTCTAATGGTGGGTGGGTCTAACTTATCTCCTAAGGTGTAGGAGAATAAGAATTTTCAAGGTTCAAAACCAGCTCCTACACATCCATCTCCATAATCTACATCACAAGGTACTAGTACTTCCAAAGACCCTTTCAAGGCAAGCAATCCTTCTATCAATGTTATGGATCATATGAAGAAGTTACATATGAATATTTAATTATGGGATTCATTGACAATATTGAGACAAAAATATATGCTTCAAAAGGAATTACAAGGACTAGGTAAACAAGTTGGATCAGCTAGGAGTGAGAATGTTGTTTTGGTGAATGGAACTCAACCCATTAATGGACAAGTGAAGAAAATTGATAAGACTAATTTTTATCTATCTTTGATCATTTGTGATTGCCTAGTTCATAATTACTTCATAGATAGTAGGGATAGTACTTCAGTTGTGCCCAAGTCAATATAGGATAAACTAGGTCTCAAGTATGAACTAATGGCTAAAGGAGTTCTACAATTGGATGGATCACCAGAAAAGACCTTGGGAGTAGTCAAGGATTTGAATTTGATTTTACATTATTGTCCTAATTTTTCCATCCCTAATGATGTGTTTATGGTAGATTTACCCCATACTTTGTTCTTTATTTGTCAAGAGAGTTCACATCCAAGATAGGAAGATACTTGGTAGCCAATTGGTCCTATATGGTTTTTAGGACAAAGTATGGTATTAAGGTGAATATTAAATCATATCCTATTCATCATAATCATTTATATCCCTACATGCTTAAAGTTGTAAATGTTAATTATGCAAGTCTTGATGAGGAAGAGCTTCACATGGACCAACCTCCAACCTCTTCTCTTGAAGGAGTTTCGGATTTGTATTTAGATGAATGGGGAGTTGAGCATTATGAGCATGATCTTTAAAAATTCATAGATTAATCTGGTCTTTAAGTGTATTCCATTTATTATGATGACTCTTTCATGCCAAACTTGATGAATCCAAGTGAAAACATGGATGGTTTATGGCAGTTATTCTTTGATGGATCTCGAAGCAAGGTTGGAACAGGTGGTGGATCAATGTTGGTTTCTCCATATAAAGAAAGGTACTATTCCATTTTCTAATTTCACTTCTCTTGTACTTTTAATGTGGTATAATATGAGGCCCTCATTCATGGCCTTGAGTGGGCTAGGAAAAGAGGTGTGAAAGAGTTTCAAGTGTACGATGATAGTGAGTTAGTTGTGAATCAAGTAAGAGGCCAAAATTTGACTAAGAACTCTTTTCTTAAGTCTTATAATCATAGGGTGTGGGATCATGTGGAATATTTCCAAGATATAAACATCCAATCTATCCCAAGAGAGGACAATAAACATGTAAATAGGTTAGTAGTAATTGGAGCTTAGTTTGATGTTCCAAAGGGTATAAGAGAATATAAGAATTAGTCACATCTCAAGATGATTGTAAGGCCCTCTATAATTTATAATGTTACTAATTGGAAAGTGTTTGATCTTGACCAACAAATATCTCTTTTCCTATAAGAGGAGGCTAAGTTTTCTTCCAAGAATCAGTCCAAACTATAGCAGTAATATGGAGGGAAGATTGTATAATTGAAAACAAACAAGCTCCATAAAGGCTTAGTCACACTTGAGAGTATCGTAAATGATGATGATCAGTTGAATAAAGAGAAGGTAAGCATTTATACTAAGCAAGAAAACTATAAGAGAGTATAAATCTTCAAAGATAAGTTGTTTGTTCTTGGGAAGGTATGTACTAGTGAAGAGAAACATACTTCTATTGAGTTATGCAAGGAATTTTCTGATGTCTTTACATGGGAATATAGTGATTTAAAGGTCTTTGATCCAAACTTATCTCAACATACCATAGAGCTAGATGTGAATTATAAGCCTATCAAGTAAAGACAAAGGCCAATCAATTCTAAGATTGAGCCTCTCATGAGAAAAGAGCTTACAAAGTTGATTGAGTCTAAGAACCATTTTCTTATTAAGCATTCATCTTGGTTGGTAAACTTAGTCCTGATAAGGAAGACTAATGGGAAAATCAGGTTATGTGTTGATTTTAGGGACATAAAAAGATTTTTCTTAAAGGACCATTATCCTCTTCCTTCCATGGAGAAAATTTTACAAGTTGTGGAAAGTAGTGAAAGGTTCTCACTCCTTGATGGATACTCAGGGTATAATCAGATTTTGGTAAAGGAAAGTGACCAATATAAGACAACCTTTAATACTAAATGGGTTATATATGCTTAAAATAAAATTCCTTCTGGTTTTTCTAATTTTGGTGCAACATTTCAATGCGTAATGGATATATATTTTCAAGGGCTAATAAATGATATAGTGTTGGTGTATCTTGATTATATCATGGTCTTCTCCAAAGATGCAAAGGATCACTTAAATCACTTTAGGAATATCTTTGAGAGATGTAGAGAGTTTATAATATATCTTAACCCAAAGAATTTTTTTTTTCTATCCATGAAGGCAAAATTTTAGGACACATTATCTCAAAAAAAGGCCTATCCATAGATCTTGAAAGGGTGAGTACAATCTTGGCATTGGCTTTACCCAAACATAAGAAAGGTTTGTAAAGTTTCTTTGAAAAAATAAATTTCATAAAGAGGTTTATTATTGATTTTGATAACTTAGTCAAGCCTCTAACTTATATGCTAAGGAAAGATGAAGTGTTTACTTGGACAAGAAGAAGGATGGAGAGTTTTGAAGAGATTAAACAAGCTATTGCCCAAGCTCAAACTCTTACAAGTCCTAATTTCTCAAATGACTTCAAATTGTACACTTTTAGAAATGATGAGGTAATATCTACCATTCTCACTCAATCAAATTAAGAAAACTTGGAGTAGCCTATTACCTTATTTAGTCAAGAATTGGAAGGCTATAAGGTAAGGTACACCTATGTTAAGAAGCAAGTACTTTCAGTTGTTAGAAGTCTAAAGAAGTTTAGGAATATGTTATCTAAAAACAAGATTCATATATTGGTACTTCATCCTAGTATCAAAACTTCCTTTTTATTAGATATTTGAATGAAAAAAAGGTTGGTTGGATCACAAAAGTGATGGAGTATGATGTAGAAATCAAGACAACCAAGCTAGCGAAAGGAAAGGGGTTATGTGATCACCTTGCTTCAGATTTGAAGGAATAAAAAAGGTTATTTTATCACTTCATGATGATCCTATGATAGTTTCATCTTCATTAATAAGGAGTTGGACACAATAAACGATACATTTTCTTCAAATTAATGAGTGTCCATAAGGTCTAGATAGAGCTAAAAGAAGGTACTTTATATTACAATCTATTCCTTATATACTTATTGATGGAGAGTTGTTTAGGAAGTAATTCTTGGGTGTGTTATTGATATGTGTTGAATTAGATCAGGTTGAGAAAATATTACTTGAGTTTCATGATGTACCAACTAGTGGTCACTTTGCTCCAAGAACTATAGCTACTAAGATTATGAGGGTTAGATGTTTTTGGCCTAGTTTGTTCAAAGACACCCATGCTTGGGTAATGAAATGTCAAAATTTTGCTCTCTTTGATGGTAAACAAAATATTTTAGCCTTGCCTCTTCATCCAATACAAGTAGACCAACTCTTTATATAATGGGGTCTAGATTTCATAGGCCTAATCAACCCACCTTATAGTACTGGCCACAAGTGGGTGTTGACTGATACATATTACTTTACAATATGGGTGGAGGTTATTTCTCTCAAGGAATAAAATGAAAGTTCAATTCTAGACTTTTAGAAATGCATAGTGAAAAGGTTTGGGGTTCCTTCAATAATAATTTTAGATAATGCATTGGCTTTACTTAGAATGAAGACAAGTGAGTGGGATTTGAAACATGGCATTTATCTTAATCCTTACTCCAACTATTATCCACAAGGGAATGGACTAGTTGAGTCCACCAATAATAATCTAATCAAGATCATAAAGAGGATAATGGAGGAAAACCAAAGGACTTGGAATTCCAAGTTGAAGATAGCTCTTTGGGTTGATAGATTCACCCCCAAAAGAGCCATTGGAAACACACCATATACATTTGTTTATGGGAGATAATATAGACTACCTATTTCACTTGAGCTACCAGCCTTGGATCTCACTTACCAACAAGATTTATTGGAAAATGAAAGCATGAAAGTTAGGTTGTGTGAGTTGATGGAGCTTGAAGAGACAAGAGATCAAGATATGCAAAATATAAGGGTTCATCAAGATCAAACAAAGAGTTACTTTTATAAAAAAAGACATGCCAAGAAGATTACAAGAGGGAGACATTATTTTAAAATGGGATGAAGATAGGCCTAATCCTAGAAAACACACAAAGTTTGATGCTTTGTGGAGTGGCCCTTATGTTATAACCCAATACAAGCAACACAGTGCTTTCCAACTCTCAAAGTTGGAGAGAGAGGAGCTTCATATCCTAGTCAATGGGATATATCTCAAACATTGCTACTAAATTTATCCTCTCTCCTTGTACATAGTTTTTGTTTTCCTTGTTTTCCCTAAGTTTTTATGCACATGTGTGAGTCTTGTTGATGTATTGCTTTGTCTTGTGTGTGCTTGGTGTGTTGTGGTTGTTTTGTGTGTGTTTTAGGCAATTATTTTCTAGTTGTATTCAATAAATCATTGACTCCCTTGGCCCATAATAGGATAAGGCTACTGGTCTTTAGTATAGCATGCATACTACCCCTATGACTCACTATTGTATTGACCAAATTTGACTTTAGGTCAAATTTGGACCCCTATAGGTAAAAAATTGATTTTTTAGATGTTTAAGGGTCTAAATCTTTGTCATGGGCTATATTATTTCTCATTTGATGTTATCTAATGAATTTTTAGCCTTAGTTATGGTCTAATAGGTTTATTTGTCATTTTGAGGCTTTTAGTGGTCTTTTAAGGGTCATAAATACAAGTGGCATGGTTTCCAAGGTGCCCATGTGTCCTTTTTTCCTTGAAAACATAAAAGAGGTCAGTTTACCTATCAAGGATGTTAGTTACATTAGACTATTACAGGTTGTCTAACTAAAATTCAAGAAACTAACTGAAAAAAAGAGCATTTAGCACTTGTATGACCAATGGGGAAGTATGCCACTTGGGAAAATATCATGTAAGGCCTCTTCAACTTACTAACACTCATCTCAATTTTTTATTTGCTCTAGAAGTGCTATTTTAAATCCAAAACTTTTCTACTTCTTATTTGAATTTTTAGACATATAGAAGTGACCTGCAGGTTTGTGCTTAGTACGGACAACTCAAGAGGTTTTAGGACAAATGCTTCTAGGAGTTGATATTAAAATCATATACCTTCATTTCCATAGAAAGAGTGAAAGTATTTATCAAATTTAATTTATGAACCATCCTCATGAATTTGACTATACTTTTCATGTTTTAGGACTTGTTTCAAGATTTCATTGGTATAAATCATGCATTTTTAAGGTTGACAATAGGTATGAGTTTTCCATGAGGCCTTTTATCTACCTTGTTTCTATATTCCACACTCATTGTCTACACATAGCCCAATACACACCTACAGGGCATTTATTGACATCATACTGAGGGGTGGAAAGGTTGATGTGTGTTCCAACCTCTTAAAATTTTTAAAGGTGCATTGGGATGCTTGATGAATGCACATAAGTGTTACAAAACTTTCCATTCATACATACTACCCATAACTCTAGATTTCTTGCTTGTGCATGCTCATGACCACCTACAGGAGGCCTTGAAATGGGGGATTTAGAAAATGATAGGGTCCCTTTCAAATACTATCATGTGGAGAAATCATGACACACTTTTAGGAGGTGTCAATAGGACAAAATAATTAGTAAGACATGTTGGTTGGAATAAATACTAAATTCTAGGAAAGTTTCCCTAAAATGTCAAAATAGAGGTCCAGGGGGTTTTTATAGACCTCTTACAACATGTTTACAATGAGTTATAAAACATATAGATAGTTGAATATTGTATCCCCTAAAATAGAGAGTTTCCATGCCAAATATGAGGATCATAAAATGAAGAGAGTATGAAATGGGGGACCTTAAATATGCCCTTAAAAATATTGAAATACTCCACTAACATCTACAGGTTTGTAGTTGTGAGTGGCCTTTTGGCACAAAAGAGAAAAAATTAATAGTACCTCATGATTAGGATGGTTCAATTGGTTGAATGAAACACAAATTTAATGAAGGACATCAATTTAAGTTCATAAATGGATTTACAAACACTATGGCCACCTACAAGTGTCCACACATAGGGAAATAGACACCTACAGTAGGAAAAACAAATAGTGACTCAAACTGTGTGCTTTGATGGTGTTTTAGTCCATATAAGGTGATTCCAAGGTGAATAAAGATAATTTTTTATCTAAGGTGATTCAAATAAGGTCCTCATGTATCATGACCAAGTCTCAAGAAGCAAAAGTAACCTACAGGCAGGGTCTAAAAGGTAGGTGTCTCAGTCAGAGTAGTAGAGGACTCACTTATGAACCAAGGTGCATGTAGAGGGATAATTAGAGGTTAAAATTATGAATTAAACATATATAAACCTTCTCCATATCCATGATTAGATTCATAATCTTTGATTAAATCAAAATAAGCCTATACAGACCTCTTGAAACCCTATATGCACCTACAATAGGGTACAATCTTGGTGAAGATAAGGTTAGAGATGAACTTGTATAGGGAGAAGAAGAGGTTTATAATAAATTAAAAATGGGTCATGATTTTTCAAAAGTTTTTTTTCACAATCCTCAATACTTTTCCAAGTTCATCATCCACTCTTCCTTCTAACCAAAGTTATCAGTCTGTATAGTTGCTCTAAGAAACCTCTTTACTCAATAGATGAATATGAGGAATTAAAAGAAGAGGAATGTTTTTGGGGGAATAAAAAGATTAAGTGTCATGAATTGGATATGGGTAAAATTTTTAAGAAGCCTAAGAGCATTTTAATTAGCAAATTGGGGTCACTCTTAGGTGGATTTGAGAAAAAAAATAAGAAAACAAGGTTTTTAGAGGCCTTTTTGGGCATTTTGAGTTGGTTAGGCACATAAATCAAGGAATAAAAAAAATTTGGAAAAAATACTTTTTATGACCCTATAAATCTCCAAAAATATTCAATTTTACCTTGGGTAAGTAGGATATACCTCACTATTTTATTTTAGAGGTCAACTAGTTAAGGAAAATCAGGTTTTAGCAAAGCAAGCTAGTGAGTGCAAAATGGGCAAAGGGATTGATAGGAAGATTTTGGAACATCAGTAAAAATATCATGAGGTTTATAAAAGGAAATTATATGATATATAATCACTAATTCATGCTCAAACCTTTCATGATGACCAAAATACCCTTGCACACAGTCCAACTAGATAAGCTTTCACTAGGCCTAATTGGTGAATGAGAGAAAAGGATGAAGAGGAGTGATTATGAGGTTATTTTATGGTTTTAAAAGATTTAATGAATCATTAATAATCATGATATACCAACCTAACCATCAGATATCAGTTCAAGTAGCCAAATCTAGATGGGTACATGTTAGGCCTATTAGGCCTTCAAGGGACCTAGAGCTAATTAGGGGTCCATCTTCATTTCCAACTCTTGGTGGGATATATATTTTATTGGGACATGTTATATATGTGTAATTAGACATTTTTGAACTTTTATTATGTAAATTAACCTACAGGAAAGTTACTTCTATCTCAGAGATAGTCCAAGCAAGCAAGAAATGTGGAAACAAGCTCAATGGGGTGACTTCAAGTGTTCATATATCCTCTAATATTTTACATGGGAACCAAATAATTTTGTATGGGTTATTATGGTTCCTCAACATTAGGTATGTGGAATTTTTTGGCAAGTTCAATGACATAACTTTATGAACAAATCTTAAGACTAAAAACTACCTAAAACCCTACTAAACCCTCAGTCAAGACCTAATAGAGAAAACAAACTTAGGGAGATATCCAAATGACATAGTTTGACCATGAAAGCTATTGGAACTTATATATTACTCACTCATTCTTCCTCCCATACTTTTGAGTTGTACGAAATTATATGAATAGGGTGAAAATATGGTATTTTTTACCATTTGTGTGTTTTGTAGGTTATAGGAGGTTCTAAGAGATTAAATAAAGTTTTAAAGAAACATATAGACTTGATATAACTCCTTATGTCCATTTCATACCTGTAAAAAACTTCTAAGTGTTCAAAAAATAGCTCTCAACTCAGCTAGTCAAAACTGGCATAGTGAACATAAGGGTGAGAAGTGTGAAAACCTCAAGTGGAAATCTTTTTAAGGTGAACTTGAGTATTCTAAGGCCATGGATAATGTTTATAAGTTTCACACACTCCTTCCCATATATTTTCATGGAAAAATAATGCTAATTTTGAGGCCAAGTGTGAGTGGTGATAGAAAAGAGGATTTTTTTAGACTATAGGTAGTGATGGATACCTTCCAAGATTTTATAGATGAGGAAGACTACAAATAATACATGAAGAGGAATGTTTGAAATCCTTCAATATCATCCCAATAATCATATATATCCCTAGTTATTTATGTAATGTTCAAATAGGTCCAATCATGAAGGCAATTTTTTGAGCTAGAATAAGGAGTTTCATGCCATTTTTCATAAGTTTCATGACTTGTATGGACATTTGGACCTTATAAAATTTAATTATTCATTTCACATATATTTATCCTAAAAATTTAAAATATTTTCTCAGATTTATAGGTGTCCAAGTGACCTTTAGACTTCCCTTATCTCACCCCTCTTCCAAATGCTATAAATATTGACCTTTTTGGCTCTTTTGAAAAGCCTCCATTGGTTAATGGTGAAACTCTAGCCAATTTTGTACTTGAATGACTATTTAATATATTAAAAAGTGATTTTTCCAACTTATATTCTGTAAAATTGATTTTTTTGCAATCTTATTGGTCTTGTCTAGTAGAAGATGATCTTTTCTAGCATGTTATCCTTGATTGTTCACCATGTGTGCAGAAGAGTAATTATTACAGGTCATTATTAGTGTTTTTTTTTAAGTGTATAAGTGTATTAGCAGTGGTTCATGACTTTATTATCCCAAGGAATCATCCATTACCATCCTAAGTATCAAAATTCCTTTTGAACCTAGCATATGAAACATTGATGTAACAATTTGTCTTGTGTTATGAGTTTTGTGTGAAGAAAGCTTTGTTTTGATCTAAGTAATATAATTTTAGTTAATAGGATGAAATTAAATATTTATGCATCACCTTTTATTTTCTTTTTTTTTTCCTCCTAAACCTTTTCATCCAAATTTGATAGATAAGAAAGTGTTTCAAAGAGTGCATCAAGGGAACTAGCCCTTCTAGAGATTTATCTTAAAAAATTATTTACCCACACCAAGTGAGATGTTTCCATTATGCCACTTGGATGAGGAGAGATAGGAATATCCTCAAGGGGTGAAAATCTAAGTGAAAATAGCTACATGGACAAGCATCACTTTGAATTTCCAACTAAAGCAATCCCAGGAGCTAAAAAATTAGAGGAGGGGCATGATTATATAAACCCCCAAGATATGAATTTGATAAAGTCAGCTAATGCCCTCCTTAAAATGGTCTCTAAGGTATCATTAAAAAACATTATAATAATGTTTTCACCATAAAATATAAGGGTATAATTATTAAGGTAGAGGAATAACTTAACACCATAAACCTCAATCTCTAGCAGTTGACCAAGAATGTGGAAGAAGCAGAGCCATCCCTTTTGGATGGTGTTGACACTTATAATTTTTTAGAGGTTGATAAGGTGTGCACATTAGTAGAATAAATTATCCCTTAGATGAACCTAGTGTGAGAAGAGGAAGAAGACCCTTACAAATCCATCAATAAAGAGCTCAATAAAAAGCTTGATGCGGTAGAAGACCTCTTTGCAAGACTAGAAGAGCATGTAGATGATGTTGATGTTATCTTTTGCAATTTCTCCACCTAGGTGTCATTTATTGATGTACACATCCAAAAGGAAAAAGGGGAGAAGGATGCATTGATGAAGTAAGTATTCACTATCAACAAGGCTAAGTGCATGCATATTATGGCATAGGTCAACATTTTGAGTACTCAGCTGAAGACCCAAGAGCAATACCTAAAAGAACTCTTACATGCCTTTCAGACAAAGGTGAGTGAGTAAGAGTCCATCCTATATGGTGGGGTATGAAAATTTAAATAAAGGCTAGAGGCCTTCTAAAAATAACTAGACAACACTGATGTGCTCATGGTCGAGGTTACCTCTATGGAGATCGATAGCACCATTGAAGAAATCAAGCTCACAATCTAGGGATTTAAAGAATTCAAGGTAGAACTACAGTAGAGCATGCCCAAATTTTACATAGCTAAGGTGTTGGAAGGATAGTTTGAGGGTAGACTAACATTTTTATATAGGGTAATATTGGGCAACTTTTCATGATAAGTAGTGGAACCGTGCCAACTCAAAAACACCTAGGCATAGGGTAATCATGGTGAATGATTATTGTTTTATCTTCTAGAAGCACCAGCTGGATGGAGGCTAATAACTCTTTTTGAATCAAGAAGCATCAGGAAGTGGGTACACAGGATAATGATTAGTCATTAAATATAAGCAACTCCTTTTGAATTAAGTAGTATCAGGAATCAAGTGCATGGGATAATGACTATGCATTAAAGACAAGGCATAGTAGAGATGGTGGGATGTGTACCTCTAGTGCCAGCTCAATGATCAGTGTGCTCCATTCCCCATGATCCTAGGATGATTCAAAGCCTATAAAAGGAAGCCTATTGTAGTTGAAGGAAGAGGATAAACCAAGTATCAAAGCTCTAGTGAATTGATGCTGGATAGTTTTCATTAGAAGATAGAAGTAGTTTAGGATGATTTTGAAGCTCCCCTTTGTAATTCCCAAGCTCACATGTGAGCCTCTAGGCCTGTAATAGCTTAAGTTGAGCTTATACTCAATTTTATTGATGTATTTGTATTGTTTTTTAACTTATTTAATTAAGAATTTTTTGCACAAATATTTGATGGATTAAATTCTTTAAGTCTTTCAAATGTATTTTGAGCTCTCATGAGTTTCTAACCTAACTCATTCATGGTAGGCCTATAACTAGTAATGAATATTGTGCCCATGATAGGAAATATGTTAAGTGTGGTTAAGACCCTATACCCCAAAAGAATACTTGTGCCTAAGTGCAAGACTATACCTAAGTCCCATAACCAGATAACCAGTTTCCCCTCATGCTCCTAAGTGTCATTGATCCCATGAAACCTAAGGTTTGTGTCCATGAATGCATAACCATCATTTCACTAACCCAAGTCCCCGAAGAATAGAGTTATGCCATGGCACAACTATCCTAACACAAACCCCAATCCCTTCTCCACTGCACTTTGGGTGAGAACATAAGGCTTGTACCTTATGTACATTGATGTCAACATAGTAAAGTGTTAAATGTTGAGCACCAAAGGAATAGTCTGGGCCTGTGCCCTTTTAGAGACCTATCTATCCATTAGTTAAATAAATAACTACCTTTATTTTTATTATTTTCAATAAGTTCTACTAATCCTAAAATTCTAACTTAGAGTATTTTGATATAAATTTAGTCAAGAATGCATGAGATTGTATTGAAAGATAAATTTAGCTATCTTTATTTAATTGGTCAACTTATTTTATTGTTTTAGATAACTTGAGAAAAGTGGCACTAGCTAAATTTTTTGAGGTAGCCAAAATCTAACCTGAATGGCTAGGTAAGCATGTGACTAGGCCATGACTAAAATGCCTACTTTTATACAACTTTAGTTTATATTTTAAGTTTGAATGAATTTTTTTGTTGGACTATGTATATAATTTCACATTAAGGAATACACATTTATAATGTTGTGTTTTTTACATCCTTTAATATGATAGTAAGGATACAAGTTCTATTGGTATAATCATAATAAACTGCCATATAATTTTAAGATTTTAAATATATTATGGTCAAGATTAACTATTATATGGATATATAGTAGAGTAGTATTTAATTAATACTTTAGTGATTATTGATTTTAAAAACTAAATGAAATAGACTGTAGTCTATTTTTTAAGGTCAAATGTTTGGTTGGACTGTGTATCTCTTTTACTTATAACTATGGAGCCTATATGATTATAATATGTTATCATCCAGTAATAACATCAGAGTTTTGTTTCTATTTATAATCTTGTATTGATAATAGATTATATCCATATTTATATGGCATGTCCGAAAATATTAGTCTTGAAAATTTTATTATCATGACTATGGTTTCTCTACTTAGACTATGATATGAATACAATTTTTATCATTGAGAATGAAATAATATACATAGATCTAATATTCATAGTATATATCATGGGTTGAGTAGCATTGGTAGCCCTACTATCATTTAGTTGCATCAATGCAACTGAGTGACACTTGTTGCAGCTTGGTTGCATCATGCAGATGAATGACATTTGCTACCACTAGACTACATCATGCAGTTTAATGGCAATTACTATTGCCTGGTTGCATCATGTATCTAGGTGATAAAAATTTTCACCCAACTACATGGTGTGATCAGGTGGAAATAGCAATACGTGCCACTCAGTTTTGTGGTATCTAAAGGAATCTTCAGGGTGAAGATCATAAAAGTGGACTGTGTACATTAAATTATGATAGAACAAAAAATGAAGTGTTAAAGTTTAGTTTCTCTATGAAAGAAGTATTGTTGTATTTTTTAACATCTCAAAGGTGTTTTATAATTTTTATGTGAAATTAAATACATCTATTCTAATTAAGTCTCAATCCATAGAGAGTTTAAGAAACTTGTGAGTAGTTTACATGCATGAAAAAGATTTAACAATTTAAACTGGTGAGAAAAAAAATACGAAGTATCTCAGAAAAAAATAAACACTATACATATCAAACTAAAACTTGGATAGCTAAAACATTCCTCAAGAAACTTGTTCATCGTAAGTGATATTTGCATCTACCATGTCAGTGACATATTCAATCTCAGTATTTATATCCTCCATATTGGTCACTATTTTACTGACACCTCTTCTTTCAGCTAGAGAACTCCATGTTTCTAGTGTTCATTCATAAGGAAACTTGTCCATAGAATAACACAAAACATATAGTCTCAAACAAATCTCTAGATTTTAATCCAATCTGTTACAAAGTTTTGCCTTCACAAAAGACAATACACTAAATAATAGCTAATCTTCCACATAACCCAAAATCATTATTTGACAAAGTTCATATAATCTAAAATATCCACTAATACTTTTCTAGAAGATGTTACTAGGATAAAGTTTTTTCCATAGCCATGTAATTATACCATTTGTAGTTATCTCACTTAGACACTGAAATTGATCCATCATTATAAATATGAAATGTGTTGGCTGAGATGTCAGTAGATGTTTTTGTAAAAATACCTTTGATTTCAACTCTATTTACCTCTAAAAAATTAAATATATGCTTAATAAGATAACCCATGTATTTGTGAAATAAAGTGCTAATCTATTTTTGACTGTTAACACTATTCTAAAAAATAGGATTCACAACTCTCATGCCCTCCAATAACTCATCCCTTTGAAAATGTTCTTTGATCTCAACAGATAAGATTTGTGAAATTCTACTTCATTTAATTCAGATTTTATATATTTTAATATCATATAAAAAACATGTTATGGGCACATCTTCAGGTTCAAATCCCACAACTTCAAGTATTCTATAGAAAGTGTGCATTGGGATCTCCTTGTCATTTACCACAACATAATTATGATCATTGATATTGAATTTCAAATAATTCTCAGAATTCTTAAAATCTATCAAAATTTTCCAAGTTCTAAAAATAGGTCCATGAAAGCTTTCATTCAATGTGTACAATATATCTAAAGATTGGCATACTCATTTTCTCAAACATATGAAGTTAACAATATATATAGATCTCTCCTAGACATGTTTCATTAAATAGTTGATTTCCTTCAACATTGGTAGAATATCGCATAATGTTAGTAATGTTTCCAAATCTATTAAATGGTACAACAATGTTTTTGCCTTGTCAACTTCCCTATAATATTTATACATAAAATATGCTAAAGATGGATATTTCTCAAAACTTCTACATGTAGGGTCATACATGGAAATCCATCTTGTATCAACATCTTTTAGTAGTTTTTTACCATCAGTCATCCTAATTACAAAAATTTGAAACTCCAAAAATATTTTTGGGTTGCTTAATATATAAGCATGCAAGTCGTGAATGGGCTCTTTCACTTTTGTGACATTACCAAATGTGCTAACAATTTTGTACACAAGATTCATCCTATGAGCCATACAATGAATAAAAATCATAAATGGGGCAAATGTTATTTAAACTCAAACACAAAGACTGCTTCTATGCCCCTACATTACTGATGCACTATTAGTGCCATCATATACCATTTGCATAGCTATTGCTCATCCTAGCTTTATCTCTCAAATTAGATACAATCAATTTATGAAGGTTATCTGCATTACAATTTTTTACCTTTTTATGGATAGTTAATAGATGAGGTTGCCTTGAATAATTTTCAAAATTATAAAAATGCATGCAAACCCATGATGTGTTGTCAACTGTAGTGACCTCAGCAATACATATTGAGATAAATATTGATCTCTTAACTTTTTCTTTCAAATCTTCCTTCTCAACCATTTCTAGACATTTTATCATTTCATGAGCACTGTTATTGGACCAATGTGACTATGTAATATCAAGAAAATGATTATGTTGAAACAAAATTTTATAATCTAAAAAATCATAAATAGGTCTACCCTTTTTTAAAATATGGTAAACAATAGAGAACTATACATATTTTACCTTTAGACTGGACTACATAGCTTTTCCAAATTGACCTTTGATTGTTCCCCCTTTATCAACAAGATATTTTTATCATTTATGATCATTTTAATATTCACATGCATATCTTACATGTATGCATTTTTTTTGTTTGTGTGTTCTTATCTTCTATCCATCTGGGTACTTCACAGATATAAATATTTTTCCACAAAGTTTCTTAATTTTATCCAATTTAAGTTGCATTCTATGTTCTTTTCCAAGTTTCCAACTGCATATTGTACATCTGCATTATGTTGGAGTTTCATTACCATTTTTTGGTTCTACAAGTTCTATAAAAGGATATTTTTCTACCCAGTTAACCTAAAAATACCTTCCAGTTGTCAATGTACTTATCTTCCTCTATTGATATTTGTAAGTGCAATTTTCAACTAAATTTGATGTTTGATGAGAACCATAAATCTCTTCTGAATTATTCAGAGGCATGTCTTCTAGGGTGTGCATGTCATTAATAAATCTTCAGGTGGTGAGATATTATTATGATTCATTATTTATAATTAAATAGTATCATTATTAGTGGGGATTTATGCATTTAAAAGGGTTTTTAAATTAATCCACAAATAAAAATAAAATTACTAATTTTTTTAAAAAAAATAGTTAATAAATACCTATATTTTTAGTACATGTCATTTGAGCGATCATCTTTCTTAGGTTTCTAAAATAAGATAATATTCTCAATTTTCTTGATAATTTTTGTGTTGTTTATCATTACCACTTGATGCCATTCTAATGCAAAGAGGATGCAACAAAGTAGCATAAAGAGACAACTAAGTGATAAATAAAGTTAGTAGTAGCAAGACTCAAGACACAGTCGAGCGATAATAGTTGTGTAGCGACAAGGCATTATGGGGCGATAACAGTTGGGCAGTGACAAGGTGCAATCAAGAGACAATGGTTGGGGGTTAAAATATGTAGTAGGGTAACAATAGTGGGGTGGTAGATAGTTAGGTGGTTGCAGGGATGTTGTCGATCAATGGTAATCAGGTGGATGCAAGGATGCAGTCAGATGCCCTCAAAATTCAACATGGCAATGAGGTAAAGAATGAGACTTGGATGGTAACCTCTATGAATATATGTAATACATAGATAAGGTGAATTACATGGTTACCCCCATTTTTAATGTAAATGATTGGTGAACCATTCCATAAAAAATTTTACATCATAAATTTTAGGCAAATGGGTCCTATGTACTATTCCTCCAAAATTACCAAATATAATTTCCTAAAAACTAAATATTTGTGAATTAAAAAATATTCACCAATAAAATTTACCCCCTAGCTCCTGTCTATAATTTTATACTATAAGACAACATATGACTATATGAAATTTAGACAAAAACTTTTTTCTTGTATAGGGCTTGCACCCACAACAAGCATATACTCTACAACAGTAGATTAAAGTAGCTCACTATTATTTTGATTCCTTAGATGAGTGGGAGAGCATAACATAGTTAAGTTATTTTGTGTTACTATTATACATACTCATTTTTTACTTTAGGGGGCACCCCTTCACCTGTACTAAAAGTGAAAATTAAAATAATACATTTAAAGAAACTAAAATACATGAAAAATCATACCATGATAACATTTAGTTGTGAGTTTAAATCACATTGTAGTGTCATTAAAGTAGCCTTAATGGTATCTTAGTCTGCAAAAGTTCTTTGCTCTTAAACCCATCTCACACTATAACAAATCACATAATTTACTCATAATTGTTGTCATTTTTAGCCCATTAAAATATAATGGAAGAGCAGTTCTTATGCACACATCACCACACAATGTTGCAAGAAAATTGGATAACCACCCATGCTAAAGTTATTAATTTGGGTACAACAATGTATGGTGCAACATGAGAATAAATACAAGAATATTTCCAAACATTATTGTCATGGATACAATAATATATAGTGTAACTTGAACATAATGTCATGAACAAAAGGCCACAATGTTAATTACGTCAATATTTGGACTTGTTTGTTTATTGATAAATGATGGGAAAATACATTATTATAAAAAGAAAGAAAAACACCAATAAAATTGTGAAGTGTACTTTATCTTCACTTTCAACTACTTGATCAATATCTAATTCATTGTAGATGAAAAACTACGTTCAATCAATTCTTTTAATAACCTTTAGTTGTTCAGACATGCACATATTCAATTTGATTGTCAACTCACACAAAATATGACAAAACACAGTTATTTGGATGGTTGTCTTCTGAGTATGCAACAACCTCATTCGTTGATTGCCTAATGTTGGTACAAGGCATGCTAAAAAAATCTAATGGAAAATAAATGCTTATCAATATAAAAATATAATTTTATCATATGATTAATATTGAGTGTCTTGGCATAGAATTTATATTGTAAGGGGTATTGTTTTGATCTAGGATGATCTTCTAAAAGCAATTCCAGTAATACCACCATGTTCTTTCTCATAACTTACAATAATTTTGGATCCTATTCAATAGTCTATGGTACTTAAAATAATAGGAAGTTCTATTGCTTTTTTTTTTTTTTGTCCTTTCATTTCATAGTATACCTATATTAACATAAAACACATAGAATCACATATAAGAATATTTATATCCATAATAATAGTTAAATCAAACATAAAAGCACAAGATTTACAATCATTTCTACAATGAGTGGGTAGAGCTAAAGAGATATGATGCTAGGAAATTATAAGAAGTAGGCAATGTAACAACCCCTAGAATAATGAAATAGATTGAAATGTGACACAATGCACAAAAAATTCTAACCCTGGGGAACACATCATGTAAGGGTTTGAAATTAAGCATAAAGGAAATCTAAACATGAAAGACTTCAAGCTCTAAAATCATAAGATCTATCACCACAAAAGTAATATCTAATCATAAAAGGATTAAAAAACATGCAAGATGATGTATCTTCACACAAAATTGAAACTCTAATAATAATAAGAGAGTATGGTCTTATCAAAATGTAGTACATATAAATGAACCTAAATTAAATTACATCACATTTATTCAAAAAATTGTAAATAAGCCTAATCATATTTAAAATAGTAAAATTGGGCTTAATTGTATGAATAATATGTTGTAATAAATAACAAGAGGGGGTTTGATAATAATATCTCATTTTATGTAATTTTGGAAATAGTCGACACAAATAAATAATGTACTGCAAGTCCAAACAATGAGACAAACAAAAGCTAGAAAAATATGAGAGAACAAACATTGATCCCTAGAACCATCCAAATGTTTATGGAAGAATAAGGCCAAAACTAGTAAATTATAGATGTTTATAGAATTATAAGGCCAAAACTAGTAAACTATAGATGTGTGAAAACTAATTCGACAATATTGTTTGTCAATTTCAGGGATTGAAAAGCCTTTCTCACTTTTCTAAAATTCCATGCGGATCTCTAAAAACAACACACTTATTATTATTATTATTATTATTATTATTATTATTATTATTATTATTATTATTATTATTATTATTATGTTTGTATAATTTTGAATTTTTAATGTATGTCTAACAGGGATTGAGTAAATGTAATGCCTATCTTATATGAATTTTTGTGTTAGCATGAATGTGTGGTGGCGAAATAAATATTTCGTTGTGCTTGAATTATACTCTAAATTTTTGAATTAGTTTCTTTGAGACTTTTATAATTAATCTTTGAACAGATTCTTTCATTTCATTTCTTATCCTATATGTACTATGCATGTATATTTATAGATTTCTTGAATTTAAATTAGGAGTCTATTAACTTGCAAGTCAATACCGAACATGTAAGAAAAGATGAAAAATTAAGGACACATGATACAAGAAATCTAAAACAAGAGTCACTAGGGCTTATCCAATATTGTATAATGTATGATTCATATAAAACATCTCAAAAAAATAGGATAACAAAAAAAAAAGGGTAGAGAAAAAAGCAAAATTTAAGGAAAAAGAACATTAGAAATAACTAAAAATACAAAAAAATTGTCGATTAAATTTTTTATATAAATTAATAATTAACAAATATCTTAAAATAATATAATTTTACAACTAATAATTATTACGTATCAAAATTAAATATCTACATTAAATACGAAAAAACCAAAACGTATATATAAACATGAAAATAATATGAAAAATCTAAAACACGCATAAATACAATTTTGAAATTCCATTATCTTAAAAAATGAATTAAAGCCCAGAGCCCTCTGAGCCATCACAATCGGGGATGACCAAAAGGACTCTTATCACGTGGAACTTTGTACCAATTAAATCAAAGTGTACAATTGAAAAGCAATAAAAATACAATAAGGAACAAGAAACATGTTAAATAGGCAAACAAAATGGGGATTCCCTACTTACCATGTGAATCTTGAATTTTTAACACAAAGGTATGCTCATTTATTTTGGGGAAAATTATGTGAGAATTTTATTAAACATAACATAATTATTATTTTGTTAGAAGATCTACAAATCAACGTGTATAAATGTGGGAAATTTAATATTAAATTATTAATATAATTATATGAATAGATGTAATATAATTATATGAATAGATGTTTTATAATAATAACAAGGGATTTAATATTATGATTTGTTCATAATTATATTTAATTTTAAATTTGATATTATTTAATCATATTAATAAAATTTCAATATTTAGAAATTTTTCTTTAGTGATGTTATTTGTCAACAATTATAAAAAAATTGATGAAAAAATAATAGAATTATTAATTATTATGATATGTGCAAAATCTAATATAAGATTTTTGAGATTGATATCCTCAATGTATTTCAAAGAAATATATATATACTAGTTATTATATTTAATAATAAAAGAATGTAGTATAATGAGTTGTTCATAAAATGTTCAATTTTAAATTTTAATATTTATTTGATTATTATATGGTAATTTCAATTTTAAATTTGACTTCTATTTGATCATTATCTAGATTTTTTATTTTTTATTTTCAAATCAATTAAAAAATTGTAACATCTTAATCATACGATAAAAATTCATCCCTCCATTTATTTTTTTAAAATAACTTTTAAAATTTAAAAAATAATATAATTAAATTAAAGTCATTTATCATCAATAAATAAAAAATTAATAAAAATAAAATAAAATTATTAACCAATATAAAATATAATGTGTTTCAAATAAATATATTTATGTTATTAGATGGTTTAGTCCATAATCTTTGAAAAGTTCATTTTACATCCTATCAGTAACATTAAACATAAGAAAGTTTTTGATACCCGTGCTTTTTTATTCAATGTGTCCCATAAAGGAAGGACAATTAATTGTTGGTGTGGAAGGAATTGAGTAAATGACATTGTGCGATGTGAAGCCAACACTAGGTTTGTACAATCTCTCTTAACACGCTCCATCTAGGAAACTTCTTAAGCGAGTGTAATTGATATTATATATGGTAAAGATGAGTTTTGTTTTTGTTTATTTTTTGGGAAAGGGATTTCATTTTTATACAATTCTAAATTAAGTTTAAAAGATAAATAAAATAAAAGAGTTTATAATTACAGATGTATATATGTATCTGACATTGAAAAGTTTTTGGAATTATATTAATAAAGGGTATAAAGCATCAAGTTATTGTGGGACGTGTGCAAGATTGTTATTTATAAAGTTTGTTGAGTCATTTTTTAAAGAAAAAAAAGTATAGCTATGAATTATAAACCATTAATAAAAGATCATTACTCTAGTTTATGAAATTAATTTACAACTTAGATTTAATTTACAATTCAACACAATTATTTTTACATTCTCTGTTGTGGTAGGGGAAAAAATAATGTATTAAAGTTATTCAAGCTAATTTCGAATGGATAGAAAGTCGAAACATCTAATATCATTTCACTTGTAGGCTAATGGACAAATGAAGTGGTGAAAAGGGATGTGAGTTACTCCATTGAGGGGATACAACTACAAGGATCGAAAGACTCAGGACAAGAACTTCAATATTTGCAACATTTCTATAATCACACACTACATGGATCTACTAAGTGATTGTCATTCAAAACATGTTGGGGATTCTTGCTTCAATCACCTTTTGATTTCACATTTCATAGATATGGGATCCAAATTATGATAATTGGTAGTGATGCTAAATTTTTGGGAAATGTTTGGGAGCACATTTGATTGACTAACACTAGGTATAAGGATTGTCATGACTGACACTAAGTATAAGGATTATCATGATTGACACTAGATGGGACAATTTTTTTACATTGGTGGCACAACATGACTATACTTGGAAATAAACGGTTTAGGGGTGAATGATGAAATTTAAGGCCAATCTCAAATTATTTAATATATATATCATACAACATATATACAAGAATGCTTCAAGCTTACTTTTCCAAGCTATATAGCCCCTACTTACTTATCACAGTCAACTTAAAGCTATTCAAACCTTCAATGCTAGATGATTAAGATGGATTGTTGTTAATCTCAGTGTCTCAACAAATCATCATCTCAGAGTGCAAGACTAGATCTTTGGTAGTGGGCACAAATCTAATTGAACTAATTTGGGAGTAAAAACAAGTTCTCAAATGCTATGTGGCAGTATTCAAAGTATGAAGTAACAAAAAAAATTCTTCATGTGAGTTTAATCTTAGAAAAATTCCAAGCAATGAGTATTTACAAAATCCTAAGTCTAAGCATGAAGGAAGGTTCAATGTTCGAGAAAACTTGACTCCAAAATCTATCCTCAAAATCAAAATATAAAAGGTGCCAAATTAGACAATGAAGCCAATGATAGAAAAGAAAAACTAGCTTCGAAAATAGTTTGGTGAAAGATCGAGTCAAATTAGGAACTAATGAATTCCATGTGAAAACATGAAGTTTAGCAAGTTTATTAATGCCAAGGATGACATGACACTTGGCATATTTTTGTTTAAAAATCCATTTCTATAGTTGAGTTTATATGTAACTGCCTTTTCATAGTTGAAAATTTGTGTAACCATTATCATTCTCTCTCAAATTTGTAACAATATTGTAATTTTATTTGTAATAAGGTTAGATATTTTTACATAAACACTAAGTTACTAGGCAAAGGAAGCAAAAATAGATCTGAAACATGGGAACATTGACTTTCCAAGAACCTTTGGAAACAAAACGACATGAAAAGGTTTTTATCAAAAAAGTAAACACAACCCAGTCTTCCATGGTGTGCAAAAAACACCTGATTATGGGTAAATAAATGTGTCTTAGTGCAGTATTTTGACAAAAATCCCCCAACACCCATAAAATAATAGTTGACATATGTATTGTCTTTCAGAGTCATGGCTTACTTAACAGCTCATAATGGAGGATGGCAGTTGTCCTACAATGTGTGATCCCTGAACTCCATCATTACCAAAGAAATAAAAATCAAGCTTTCAAAGAACACATATTCATAATAAGATTACTTTCACAACAAAGGAATCATATTGAAATCACTCTTCAAATCTAGAGGAAGCTTGCATAACCTAAGCACTACTTCCCACTTGAAGGTAGCAATTTTGTTATTAGAATGAGAGTAATTAGCCTGATAATGACAAAATCAAATAGATATGCTCTCTAATAATGTAAACAATACCAAGACGAGATTAATTTATTACAAAAGGTCGGGGAGAATTTTATTAGCTCCTCTGGAAGGCAAAAAATAAATTCTAAATTTTGAAGGGAAATTTCAATGTTTTATCCATACACATAAAATCACACTGACACACATATATACTGAGCATTATTATTTTGATTTCAAGATTCATCAATCCTTGATTAGTTGTGTGATATATTGTAATTGATCTTTTGGAATCAACTGATCCACAAAATGGCATCTTATGTACCCTTTTTATGAATGCTTGTGAATAGAGACTCTACCAACAACAACATTGTGGAATGCAAAAGTGTAAACACTGACAAACAAAAGGAAGGAACACCAAGTTAATCCAAATATGAAGAATCTTATTCTTACCCATCCACTATAGGACCTATATTTTGAAATCCATACATCCAAGAATCCAAAACTTTAGTGTTGTGGCATAATATTTACAAATAGTGTCGCCTAAAGCCTAGAACAAATCCCTCTTCACCACTGCTAAAGTTTCTTTGTTTTAAAAAGTAAAGCATTCATTTCGGCCAAGTTTTCCCCCATAGAAACAAAGTTATGCATACATCATCCTCGCATTAATGCTTCTCCTCATAATAACTGGGCCAGCTCCACTCTTTTTCACTTGCATTCAAATTAAACTAGAAAGGTGCATTCAAAAGTTTTGCTCATTCTTTGGAAACATAAACCATCTTTATTCCACTCTTTACAA
Organism: Torreya grandis; assembly: GCA_037957365.1. Classification (NCBI taxonomy): domain Eukaryota; kingdom Viridiplantae; phylum Streptophyta; class Pinopsida; order Cupressales; family Taxaceae; genus Torreya; species Torreya grandis. The sequence continues at coordinate 1,168,685 of JARHVA010003016.1, forward strand.
AATTTTGATAGATATAAAATGAATTAAAATTCATCAAAGCTAATTAAATCTCATCATGAAAACTTAAAATATAGTTAAAAGTTGACCCCTCCAAAGTATTCCTTAAAATATCATCCTATTAATGCTCAAAAAAATCATAGAAAGCCTTGCATACATGAGCATATGAAAAATAATTAGTTTACAAATACAGGTAGGTGTAAAGAGAATCATCTTTTGCAAAAATATCCTTAGAAAAGAAAAAAATTATGTAAGCAAGAAAAGTATCTAGAAAGAAGAAAACACTCTACAGAGAACAAAAAGGTCTATATGGGAAAAATGCTTTGCATAAAAGAAAAATCTCTGCATAGAAGAAAAAGCTCTACGTAAAAAAAAGATTTACAGAGAGGAAAAAACTGTGTAGATATTAAAAATATTTATATGAAGTAAGAGCTCATATCAAAATATTGTTACAAATAAGAAAAATCTCTACATAGAAGAAAAAGTTCTGCATAGTATCATGATTGGTAGACAATGGCAGTTCCTTGGACAAGGGATTGCCATATTAGGAATAGGGAATTTTCCATATAGATAGCTACCCTGACTAGTTGGTTTAGGGGAGAGGTGGTGCCATCAAGGAGATCATGGTGAGCTTTAAAAAAACTTGCTGAAATTGAATCAACATTCAATGGCGAATAAAATCTGCACTATGTGCAATAATGTAGCCAAGGTCTCAAAGCACCAATGAGGATGGAACAACATTAAAAACCCCTAATTGGGACTATGCCTTCATTGCTAAAATGACAATTTTCACAGTAGTGAAATGAAGCCAGTGCATTTGATTGACATGAAGCCGAAAAGAACATACAAATCTTTTGACCAATTAACTCACACAAAATAATATAATTTTATATGATCAGTTACAAAATTTACAATTTAACTTTGTAAAATATTCACATATTTTTGAGGACATAAAATAATGTAATTTAATTGTCTAAGAGAGCAAAGACTAATTACAAGTTAAATCAAAATGAAACCAATAATTATACGTTGAGGACTAATAATACAACATGATATATAATTTATGCATACAAAAAGTGAGTGGAATAAGTCACACTCTGAGAGTCACATTGGTCGAGGCCAAGAAATTACATCATCAACTTAATAAAATTCAAGTACTTTTCAAACAAAAAGGGTTCAAACCCAAAAAACTAAAACTATAAAAAAAGAGCCACATAACACAAACACTCTAAGTAGTAGGAGCAACAATGAAAGATAGAAGAGGTGGAGGTGGAGGATCATCCAACTTATCACTTCAACCTCTCCAACCACCACTAACCAAAGGGTCTACAATATGAGGTTCAATATCCCATTCGTGTGTTTCATTTTTTTTAATCTTTATCCTCAAAATTAATTAGTTTGGTAGGATAAATAACAAGATCCAAATGAGGGAATTTCTTTTACTATGGTATGGACCACATAGAGTGACCAATACCAACACCTCTGTCATACCAACCAATGTTACCACTTCTGCCATTCCAACCACTACCACTAACACCTCCATGTCCATGAATTTGAGGTCCTAACCCTGGAGATGGGAAATGTTCCTATTAATAAAATATAGGTTAGTGCTCACATTAATAGGTGAGTAATAATATTAAATAAGTTAGTTAGACTTTTGTTAATCCTAAATTTTTGATGTGCATTATAGTAAGGTTTTTCAAAGCCTGTATATTCATAACTCTTCATTGAATAATATATATTATATTGATTGACTGCCAAACTTGAGATTTATTTTCCTATGTGCGAGCCTTCAATGCTACTAAAATATAGGCCCAAAACTACATTTGGTATAAAAAATGATACCTATGAGACCTCTCTATAATTTAAATATTAATTGTATTAAGAACTTTAGAGTGAAGATCACATCCAAAGATCATATCATTTTAGCCATAGGCTATACAGTGGGTTGAAGCCCCAAGATTCATCTCATATGAGACAAAAAAATAGATTCTTTTTTTATCCATTTGCATACAAACATCTTAGGGGTTTGAAATGCTTGATCATTTACAACTCTTGTTTTTGTGGTTAGTTGTCCAGGCAGGATTGAGGGAAGGTAGGAACCTGTTGCTAAGTGTGCACGGTTTTATTATAATATTTTGGATATGCTTTTATTTCCTAGATCCATCTCTTCCCCTTATCTTTAGTTTTTGCATTGCTCCTAATAGTTGATCACTCTATGGTCACCATCAACATGTTGTTTAGGTCTATTGTTCATCTATGAGATGATAAAGAGAAGATGATTTTTATGGCCCCATTTCTAATAGGAGGCTCTGAAATATCTTCCATGTGACATCCAGTGAGGTGATAGAAGCTATTAACTCTATTTTGGGTTAGAATTACATACATTCTTTATAACGTTGCAATTCAAATTTAGAGGTTATGGCTAGGTACACTAGCAATTTGATGTACACAGTTATAAATGAAGAATTTGTGATATTAGTAATGGAAAAGGTGGCCCGTCATATTTTTTAGAGTGGTTTTTAGGCTTGGATGTCAAGTTTCTTTGCTTTATTGGGGCTGACTCTTCCTTTTTCTAAATCGCATTGTGTGGGATGGATTCCTCTTTCAGTTTTTTAGGACTTGGAGATGCATTTTGTCAATCTATATAATATGATGCAGAGTTTGATGGAGCCTTCTAGTTTTTCTTCTCTCCCTGCTCTCCATATGGAAGATTAGATGGTTATATTGCCTTCCATGGCCCCTTTTATTAACCCTTTTGATTCCCTTCTGGTAGCTATGATGATAAATTGTCTGGTCCTAGACTACACCAAATTAGATTCCTAGGTCCTTGGCTTTATGTCTACGTCTTCATCCATCCCAGGTGGTGGGGCTTACACTAACTTTCAATTGACAACTGTGACTACTTCTACCCCTTCATTGGTAAGGGAAGTGCCTCCAAGTGTGACTCGATCAATCAAATAATAAGTAGGGATTTGAGATGATTTGATATTGGTAAAGATTATTTAATCTAATTGTTAATATATGTAATTTTAATATATATATATATATATATATATATATATATATATATATATATATATAAATAATAGGGAAGTGATGTTTCTATTGTTTATGAAGTGACATAAATATTTTACATAAAAAAAATATTAGCATCCATAAATCATCACATGAAAAAGTTAGCAAGAAAATATAGGAGGTAATGAAGAACAAATGAGAATTCAAAAAGACCAATCATGCAAATTTCAAGCACATATGATTAAAACAACTAGTTTGGAACTTTGTTTGAAGGCATATAAATCATTGACAATGAAAATAGAAGATAAAACATGGCACCCAAATCATAGGACTCCAGTTCAAGTCTTACCATGGAGTATTAGATTAGGCATTAGATTAGGAAATTACCAAATCAAAATAAGGTCAATTTAACCCCACTAAAACAAGTTTAGTAAGAAAAAATGACGTAGTGATGAAGAGGAAGATGAGGTAGAGGCATTTGACCATGCAGCCATGAAAGATGGTGATTTCCTATGGCGAGGTCAGGAAGAGTAAATAGATTTAACTTGGACTATGTCATTTCATATTTGTGTCTTACTAGGTTTGAAGGTTGATTAGGGTTTTTTATTATTTGATGACACATGCCTTTTAGTGTGTCATTGCCATACTAATATTAATGCCTCTAAAATCCAATTAACTAGGGCAATGCAAGCATTGAGGCTTGCCCATTGATTACGAGGGTATCAAATGGATCGGGTTCATGTCAAATCGATATGTGGATCATTTCTCTAGTAAACAGGAGGCAATCACATGTTGAGGAGGGATTAACGTGCAAAGTTCAAATTACCTAATCGGTTATTTAAATTTGGTAGGGATCTTAATTGACTTTTAGGGGTTGCTTATTTAAGCTAATGGAAGTAAGATTTAGGTTTGAATTTCTTGAAACTCTAAAAAAAGACTTTGGTTTGATGTCTAATGTTCATTAGGATGCCCCATGTCCACCCTCGTCATTGTGAAAGTGGTCCCTGTGTAGAAAACAAGTTTTTTTATAATATTCATAGGAGCTTGAGCTTACTCCAAGTACTTACATGATTTTTTCCATCAAAGTTCACAATATTCACATTAATACATCTGGGAGAATGTAATATATATTTTTCCTATTTCATATTTTAATAAAGTCCTTGCCATATAGATGACATAACCATGAAAATCTTCAGTTTAAAGATGCCACCATGTTAAATTAAGCATATAATTTTTAAAATTTAATATAATAGAGTAGCCTTTTGATATGTCACCTACACATGTTAGACTATTGATACAATGCAAGACCATCATCAAAGTGCATGCTCCATTAAAGGTGGAGTGGACTCGAGGGTTGTTGAAGACCATAAAACCAATCACTGATTGTTTTCCTTTTTAATCCATAAACAAAGCTAAAGCATATGCAATGTCAAAAGAGGGGCAATTGAGGTGCATGATATTAGATTATCACATGATATTTAATATTATACATTATTTATATGATCGATATAAATTTTATATATTATAATATATTTATTATATATATTAGATAAATATAAATATATAATTATAACTGATAATTATATAAAATCATATAGTAATATTTAATATTAAATATTAATTATATGGTATATATAAATATTATATAGTATAATATAATATTGTATAAATTAAATAAAAATAGATGTAATAAGAATATAAATATAAAACATTATAATATATTTATATTTCTTAATATCTATAACATCCAGATTAATTAATTAGAAGTTAAATTTAGCCAACTAAATTGACAAAGGTGTTAAAAGCTCTAATAAAATAAACTTTGATTAATAACATAAATGTAAATCCAATTATTATACACATAATATATTAAATCATATGTTATTGTCTTTTTACATCTGTCCACGACCCCCAAAAGGTTAGTCTATGCATTTGACCACATGCAATGCACATTGGTTTGAATAAGGTAGACATTATTAGGCATTGAGAACAAATAAAATATTCTTACAATCCATGGCATACTGAGTGAATACCTATAGAAGAAAATAATAATGTTGAGACAAGCAGTGATGAAAGTGATAATGAGGAATATCTACAATAGGACATGGAAATGCACGAGTGGGAAATCTTATCTCTTACACATCCATCTGGAAATACTGAGCTAGATGACATTAACATGCTTGGACTTCATGATTTTGACAATAGACACAACTGGAATTATTCAGATATCCTACTCAACCTACACATAACTACACAAGAATTCATAGATTCATAATGTGCCATTTTAAAAGATGCAAATATTAAGTGCAACAACAAACCAATATTATATGAGTTGGCAAGTACTCAACAGATAGCCTTTAACATAATTCACTGACATACTCAAAAAGGTCCACAAGGTACACCACTTCGAATGATTATACAAGGAACAACAGAGACAAGCAAATCTTACTTGATAAACATAATCAAACACACCCTGGATAAGCTTCCAGGAAAAAGCAAGTCTTCCCTACTTCTTCTTGCTCCAACTCGTGTTGCAACATTTAACATAAATGCATAGATAATGCATTCAACACTACATATCCTTATCCAAGAAATGAAAGCGTTGGAGGGACAAACATTAATAACTTTCCAAGAAGAAATGAGACACATTCAATATGTGTTCATAGATGAAATGAGTTTTATAGGGCCAAAGATGCTCAGTAAGATAAATAATCAATTACATGAAGCATTTCCTCAGTAAAATAATAAAGACTTTGGTGGTTACTCAATTATACTCATAGGAGACCTAGGATAGCTCCCACCTATAAACGACATTCCAATGTATGCAGGCACATCTTTTGGGCACACATTATGGCAAACATTTGATACAGCTGTTGCATTAGAAATAAATTTTTGCCAACAAGGATGCACCAAAAAAAAAACACTATTCAAGAATTTGTTAACTAACATCAGAGATGCAAACCTAATAGAAGAAGATTGGAATATGCTCATGTCAAGAACAACATCATTCATACCTTTGGAACAACATAATTTTTTTAAAAGCTCTACACATTTGTATACAACAAATGTATTGGCAATAATGCATAATAAGCAAATGTTGAAATCATTAAATATGTCAATTGCTTTATGTAGAGCTGAACAAAGCAAACAAACAAATATATCTAACCACAATGACACTCAACTTGAATTAGTTGTGCTTCTATGAAAGAAACAAAAAAGTATGTTAACATCCAATCTATGGGTGAAAGCAATATTAGTTAATGGAGCTATTAGAGAAATTGTTGACATCGTCTACAACTCAGATTCAAAGCCACCTTTCCTACCCATATATGCATTTGTTGCATTGAAAAAATCATCTGTTCCCCCATCGGATGCAAAGAATCCTACACATGTACCGATTACTCCTATCACATGAGGTAATCATCAACAATTTCCTATAAAAATGGTATGTGCTCTAACCGAACACAAAGTATAGGGAATGACACTCAATAAAGCAACAATTGGCATCAAGGAGACATTGATCGTCAAGGCTTAATATTTACTGCGATATCAAGAGTATGTTCAATAAATGACATGTATATCTCACCTGCATTAACTTTCAATGCTTTGTAAGAATGAAAGAAAGTAAATATGTAAATATTTGAAAATCAAAGGAAAAAAGATTGACATAATTATCTCTTCCACACCACTCATAAGAACTCTAGCTTTGTAATCAATGTTGTATATAATCAAAACAAAAAAGAAAAAGAAAAAAATAGTTATAAATATTGTTGCATGCAATGCATTTTATAGCTTCAATAACTTTATCATTATTATATTTAAATAAATATTATATAATCTAATATTTATTTAAATTATATATATATATATATATATATATATATATATATATATATATATATATATATATATATATATATATATATTAAAAACTAAAAATAAATATTACATAATATTTCTACAAAAACGATCAAAGAAATTGATCATTAAATTACGTAAGTTAAAATTAAAAAGACTTACAAAATAGTGAAGAACAATTATAAACACTTAACAACAAAAAAAAATATAAATTAAAATACTTTTTTTAAACTTGTAAAAATCTATTTAAAAATCAAAATATTTTCAATATAAAATATATTTTAAATTTCCTCCGACTTTATTTGAGATAAGTGCTAGTTCAATAGATCTTCATTGTTCTTATTAGTGGCGACCCAAACTTCCATTGACATTCAATATTTTGAAATATATATTTAAGTATTTTATTGGTATTCGGTATTTAGTGGTTTTCATTAGACATTTAAGGTTTAAAGTTGTTAGTAATATTTAAGTATTTAGTGATATTCGGTATTTTAAGTTTTTTTTAATTGTTGAATATAGAGTTTTGTCATCTAGTCTTTTTTTAATGGTCTTTTTTATTTTTAAACTTTTAAGTTTCGGTTTTCTCAAAGTCTTTACAAATTCCGCTATTTTTCATGGTATTGTCTTTTTATTATGTTAATGCTGTTAGTCAAACAAATATTTTATAGTTGCTAAGTTGTATGGTTTTAATATACTTTTGTGCTTAGTTTGTTTAGTGTTTAATTTATTGTTTAGGTTTAATTTTGTTAATGTCATTTGTTATGGTCAGTTTTTTAATTATAAAACAATAGACGTTTTTTAGAATAAGTATAATAACGTTGCGAGTCCTTTTTTTTTAACGAGTCTGAAAGTTATATATATATATATATATATATATATATATATATATATATATATATTTGTTATGGTCAGTTTTTTAATTATAAAACAATAGACGTTTTTTAGAATAAGTATAATAACGTTGCGAGTCCTTTTTTTTTAACGAGTCTGAAAGTTATATATATATATATATATATATATATATATATATATATATATATATATATATATATATATATATATATATTTATTTATTTAAGCTCGTATAATTATGTTATTTTAAATAAGTGAATAAAAAAAAGTCATGAATCATTGAGTTATGTGTTTTTATTGTGTTTCGTATTTATGTCATATTTCTGTGTTTTCATTAAAAGTATCGAATAAAGTCTATGAACATACACACACACACATACACGTACAAAATATTTTTTTATATAGTATTTTTCTCTTTTGTAAAATAAATGTATTATTAGGCAAACGTAATGTCTATGATTTAAAATTTTAGGAAGGTAATATGAAGAAATTATAATCCCTATGATTCCTCTTCCCATGGGAGCACTAAAGAGGGAATGTTAGTAAAATATAGATTAGTGCTCACATTAGTATGTGAGTGATAATATTAATAAGTTAGTTAGACTCTTAATAATCCCACATATTTGATGTGTGTTGTAATAAGGCTTCTCAAAGTCTATATATTTGTAACTCTTCATTGAATAATATATATTGTGTTTATTGACCCCTAAACATGAGTTTTACTCTCATGTGTGTGAGCCTTCAACTTTACTAGAATATAGGCCCAAAACTACAATATTTGGAAAGAACCATTATAAATCCTATTACGGGATTGTGTCATCCCTCGCGGCTCATGTCTACAGTGTCATGGGAGAAAATGGTGGTGGGGAGACTATGGAGGGACTTTATTAACTGCATAGGGGCACTACCCCAATGATCAAGTAGGGTCTGAAGGTGGGCAAACTCTAGATGAAATTTCTCAGCTTGAGCTTGAATCTTAAGGATAATATTAGATAACACATTAACCTTATGAGTTGTAAGAAAAAAATCATCCAAATAACTTGGGTAAAAATAACATCATTTCTGTTCTTCTATTATTGAAAGAGAATTTCATTACAAAATATATTATAAATTTGTGTAAATTTTGTAGGAATCATTCTTAAGTCCCTTAATAGTACCATATTTTAAGTAAACATCTATGAATGGAAGGGTTGGAAGAGGGTGTGAATCCACTGCCAGGTAGACTAGGCAAGTTTGCAAAACTATAAAATATGTATCAAATATTCTGGATGATTGCACACATAGTAAATAAAATGAGCCATGCCAAGGTGCACTAGGTGTGTACCAATTGGGAAACCTTGGTAGAGAATAGATCACAAGAAATATGCTTATTTTGGATAAATGATAGCCTTCTACACATGATCAAACCTTCTTCTCCAAACTTTTTTGTGCAATTAACTTTCCATTTGGAATTGAGAGTTTCAATTTGAAGAGACCAAGGAGAGAGGAATTGGTAACCTAATTATGGTTTATACTAGTGAAAGAGGGTATCAACATGCCACTTTCAGTCAATCCACCATTTGGAGGAAGTTTATGATTCGTGTGCAACCTCTGCATAGCCGAACACATTCCTCATTTGTTCTTCTACACATAACTTGCACCTCTCATGCAATCCTATATACTCCTTTGCAAGAAGCTTGCTCATATTCATGTGCACAAGTATCATGTTTGCTCATAGAATTTTATGTAATGATCAAATCAGATCGTAGCCTGCGTATCTCACTACACACTCCTTAGCTCATAATCTTGCATGCCTTACTAGCATCTACTTGTAAACCAACATACTCCATCGAGCCCCACTTCAACATAACCATGTGGCATCCTACCTAGACTCCGTGCCTCAATTAGTGGCCCTAGACCAACTAAGAATCTCAAGATGGATCGACATTAACTGTTAGCCAAGACTCTCAGGATCATGACTACTAGTGAACAACTTGGAATCACATGACCAAATTAGTGGTCACCGCCCAATTGGAAGCTTTGTAGCAGGCAAGGAAGGTGAGACATGTCAAATATGCCTTCATTATACTCTACAATAGTTCTTGTGACCACCTTTGTAATCATGCATGTTAAATATTTAACATACACATTCAGCTAAGGAGGTCAATGCCATACACAACTATAACACAGATATCATGCTCTACATATCTATTCTATAATACACATGTTGTAACACATTGTACCCATTTTTACATATTCTTTATTGTTGAATAGAAGTTGCATTTTATACAATTAAGACTTTTGCTCTATTGAATGTGTTTTGATTGCTTTTTCTGAATACATCTTGGCACATTTAATCTACACAACCAAACTTGGTTGTTCCTCACACACTTAGTCCTGGGCCTCGTGGTGTAGATCAATTTGCATGCTAATCTTATGGAGATGGATATCAAATATGGCATTCTTACAGATGAAATAAGTTGTGTAGAATATGCTAATGCACCCAATCTCTAGTTTGCATACAAAATAGGTTAGTCTTTTTGGTTTATAAATTAAAATATCTTTCAAAATCAATTGCCAAAGTGGCATTCAAGTCATACTCCAAGAATTTATATACTAATTTACAATTTGAAAAGTTTTTTTAAAAATATTTTTTTGGTATTTTGGTGTGGACTTACATTTACAAGTCAATTGATCTAAGACAAGCATATTTTTATATTCAAATCTTCATTTTTTAACATGAATATTTTTAAATGTTTTTTAGATCACTAATGTTGTTAGTAATTGATTTTTTTTAAATCATAGCAAAATTTATATCCTATGCTCTCATGGCCTTTAAATTGGTCATTTTTTTAGTTTTAAGAGCACTATGCCAAATATTTCACTTAAAAATGATGAAATTCATTCTCTTCAACATCAAATTCAATGCCAAAATGACACTCTTAATGCTCTTCAATACTCCTTTAATGATAAAATGATATCTATGCAAAACTCTATTGACATTCTAAATGAAAAACTTGTGTTTTTTGTAATGATAAAAACTATAATGATGATGGATCTCCATGTGTTTCTAAATGAACTCAAACTCATGTACTTACTCCTTCTACCAATCCTGACTCAAAAATAATGCACAATATGGGTTATTACAATGGTGCACTTGGTAAGTATGATGATGGTATTCTTGAACCTATTTTGCTTACTTCTAATACAAGTTGTAAATGTTTCAATTTTGATGATTCTATTGATTTAATACAAATTTGACATCTTATCATCCTTCACATTAAAAGAATTATAATGAAACTTCTTTTGATTATATTACTTCTAATGCTCATACTTTGGTTAAAATTTCTAGACCTTATGCACATTGTGGTAAACATAGGTATCATATATCTAAATCTTAGAAATTGCATCTATATAAATATTATGGTAAATCCATGCACAACACTTTGAATTGTTAGAAAATAGCTATATATCCTACCTCTAAGGGTAAAACTATTTGGATTCTTAAAGAACATTAATCTTCTAGAGACTTTGATATGTCTTCATATGATAATTCTTCTAATGCTTCTCATAGAATATCTTTTACAAATGACACATTTTGTCTCCATTTTGATTAACTTAATCACTTTTATTGCACAAGATATATGCTTTAATTATGTTGACTAAATTATTTTTGTGCAACATATTATACTTTATGACGGAATTTGTCTTTGCTTCATTTGCCTTTATTGTACATCTACTTTTAATACATTATGTATGTAGATTATTTTTTTGGCATATTGGTCACTTAATTTAAAAGATTGGTGTTAGCATGTTTGTTTTACAGGGTTTCATGGATCATTTTTCTTTTTAGTTGGTCTTTGTTCCCTTGCGGATTGACCACCTTGTCTAAAGAGGATTCTTGGATATTATTGACGATCACACTTTCATCCTTGTGACTTTTGGTAGCACCTTCTCTTATTCTTTTTTATCTATACTATTGTAATTCATCCTGAAATACATTTTTATTAAGGAAGATTACCATGTAATTTCAACTCTATTATTAATTTATAAAATATTTTCTCCAATTTTATAACCATAAATTTAAACTTAAGGGGGAGTGTTGGAGAATTAACCTTAATTTAGGTCTTTTCAATAGGTTTCTAGGCTTATCGTAAGTCTTAGTTATGTGTGAATTTATTGTATTTATAAATGTACTTTATTTTAGCATTTTCAGGTATCACTCACATCTCTATTTGACTTGTAGGATTTGGATTTACTTGTATGTAACTCCTCTCCCCCCACATAGAACACACATCCTCCCCACTTGTAAGAGGATTATGGACACATAACACACATGCTAAAGCTTTCACTTGTAACTCATTTTCCCTCTTACCTCTTTATAAAGAGTTCTCTTCTCCTTTTATTCAACACTTGATAAAACGCATATCACTCTTATTGATCTATTCTTGCTCTTGCATCCTTGATGCTCTATTGGCCTAAAACCATTCTTATCATATCTTATTTATATTATTATAATTGGAGATTCTTATTGTAATCTTTTAATAGTTGTGTGGGTTTTTCGTCGTTCGATGGTTTCCCTACTTGTCATCTTTGTCTTAAATTTGTGGCTTATTTATATCAAGGTGATGTTATTCTTTTGCATTCTTTTTGATCATTTATTTCAATTTTATTTCATGACCTAGGTAATAAATCTAATAGAGACTCTTTCTAAAGAACCAAAGTCTTTTAATCTAAGGTACAATGTGAAAAGATACCTCATGAAAATTAAAAATTAAAGACCGCCATAAATATTGAAAATTGAGAGAAATCCCAAATCTAATCCCATCGCCATTTATACTAAATGTATTTTGAAAAGATTCCATGCCTTCTACATACTCTTAGCCACAAAGGTTCCCACAATGGTGATAAAAACTTGAGGAGAAACAAAGATTGAGATTTGATCCCCTCTATGTTTCATTCCCATAGGGCCACCCTAAGTGATATAATTCCTAAACAAAATTGTATACCTCTCACTACCCTCCAATGCACAAATGATCCATTTAGAACACAAGGCATGGCCTTTGATACATATATCAATAAGAGACCAATTATTCCCATATATATATATATATATATATATATATATATATATATATATATATATATATATATATATATATATATATATATATATATATATATATTGGCTTACATGAAATATCCTAAGCAACTTAGTGAAACCCATAATTTCATTCATAGTTAGCACACTGAAAGTCCCTAAATATCTATTCCAACTTGGCATAGGTAACCTTAAAGTGAGCTCAACAAGAGAAATACTAGACATGAGTGGTAGCCATAACCTTGGAGCAAATTTATAATTTTCCTACTTGTGATAGAGGTTTGGAGATCCAATAGACAATTTTTTTCAACCTTTTAAATCTCATATCACCACAAAACATAGGGCATATCTTGAAAGGCAAAAATGATTCCCATAAAATTAAATTGTTCCCCATGATGGATTGAATTCTATTTGTACTGAAGTAATAAATCATATAAGGGGAGAATGTTTATCTATAACATTGGATTTTTCTCCACATGATGGAGGTTCCAGAAGCTAAATAAAACACATCTAAACATTCCATAACATTGGATATGGATTACTCCTATTCAACCAATGTAAGGAATAAATCATCAATAAAGAGTCCATTTACCATTTGAGTATGAGTTTGGGGAAGAGAGATATCCTTGATTAGACTTCTAGTGGAATAGTTAGCCAACAAGTACCTCAAGCCTTCCATGGCCAAAAAATATAGGGAGAGAGATAAAGAACAACCTTGATGGATAGAATAGAAGATACCAAACTAGCTAGATTAAATCCCATTAATGGTAATTTAGGCATCTACATCCTATAAAAAGCATCTAAACCATACTAACAAAACTAGGGCTAAAACCTAAGGCATGGAACATAGCCAAAATGAAAGGCCATTCAATTTTGTCATAGGATTTATTCAACTAAATTTTAAGAAATAAAACTTTCTGGTGAGACTGTCGGGCCCATTTCATTCCTTCCCAAATGAAAATAATATTATCAAGGATATATCTATTATGAATAGACCCATTCTACTTAGGGTGAACATTTAGAGGAAGAAGATATCCAAACCTAAGACAAGAGATCTATAAAATAATCTTATAGGAGACATTAAGAATATTAATAGACTATTAACTAGTTATGAGCTCCAAATATCTAGTTTTTGGAATAAATTTAATATTACCTTGATTAATGAGTTTGATAAGGGAATGGGTACGAATAAATTCAAGATAAACTTTACTCAGATCTAGACCCATTATATCCTAAGATCATGACATAAGTCAGAGGGAAACCCATCAATACCTAGGGTTTCACCAATAACCATTTATGTAACTACCTCATTAAGATCCTCAATATAAAGAAGTCGATCACATGCCATACATTGACCCTTTTTCAACTTGCAGTGAACCACTTGGAGGAATTCACTGAGATCAAGTTTCCATTTAGGAGTGGATGATTGAGAAACAAACACACCATGATAAATGATCCATAAAGGATTATAGCATGTCAGAAAGATGTGTAATCCGAGATCCATATTCTCTAATAACTTTCACATGATCAACTTCTTTCCTAGAATGGAGGATAAAAATAATTCATTTAAGTCTATCCCTAATTTTTAACCAAATCACATGAGCACGAATCTGATCCCCCTAAGATGGATAATGATCCTCCACTTTGAGCTTGTGCCACCATAAGGATTCTTTATTTTGTAGATATTCATTGATGGGTAAAATTTTCAACTCCTTTGAAACTCATTTGAATTCATAGTGTGAGGACATATGCACTCTATGCCAAAAAACAACAACTTTTTGGCCATAGATACAAATACATGTCATAGTCTGAATGATGGTCTTTTCCCCACCATTCAATCTAAACAAAGGCTTTGGATGGATGAGAATAAATATTTTAGGTTATTTTTGACCAATTTTGACCCCCAAGGTCCAAAGGTCAACCCCTATAGGTAAAAACTTGCTTGTCATGTGTTACAACCTTGTTCATAGATTTTTCATGCCTTATATGGTATCCCAATAGCCTTTCTGAAACCTTGTTAAAAAAATTTAAGGTTTATTTGGAGAAATTAAGGTAATGTTATATCTTGGTCTTGTGGTGGCCTAAACATGTCTTGATGTAATAAAGCTTGGTCAAGTGGTGTCATAGGTCATTAGGTGTTACTCAAAGTCATTCCATGCCTTCATTACCTTTTATAAACATCTCATATGTGTTTGGAAAGTTTAGGGTTTATTTGTGAACTTTAAGTTAAGAGAAATTGAAGAAAAAGAGGTTTTTTACTAACTTCCATGTGTGTCAAAGTTAGAAAATTCTAAAAATACATATAAGCACACTTCCCAAGATTATTGAAGAGGTTATCTAACTATCATGTATTTTAAGGAAGTCAGAACAGGTCAATTACTAAAAAAAAAATTCCAAAGGGGTAGTTTAAACACTTGTATAGACCAAGAAAGATTCACTTTTAGGTGAAAATGTTATAGAGGTGTATCTTGGGCTTCCATAGGTTAGATTAATGCTTGGATAAAAATACAAATCCCCAAAGTGGCATCATAGTCTTGGGCCTATGAAATACCACCCAAATTCCATTATATCCTCCGATCCCTACTGATATCTTGGTCCCATTGGCTGCTCAATCATTATATGCTCCTAGGCCTAGACCTGAAGTAGTGTGTTATGCCCAATACTCCAACGTCTACGATAGGCTATCATATGTAAATCTTGATAGAGCTAGGCTAGAGTGGTGACCCCACACGCAAATTGTGAATAGTGATCATATATCTCCTATACACTCCAATTAGCCCAATCTAGAAGAACCATCTACTCTTGTCTAGAAATAGAAGGTTATTGACAAGAGCCATCAAAATAACAACCTCTTGGTAAACTATACCCTATACTACTAATGGTGCCATTACTAGAGCCCCTATTATTATTTTTCCTATACAAAGGTTTGGAAGCTAAGCCATGTCCTCAAAAGAATCAATATATATGGTCCCCTCGACCACCTCAAGGTCTGTGACACCCAAGAAATCCTCTAACACATCTAGTTAGCATGTTGACATCTAGGTAATCCTCTAGCCCTACATAAGCACTCATAATATCTGGTAGATGTCCTCTAAGGTCATTGTGGCCTCCCTGGTCAACAAATAGAATATAAATGTCTCAAAGTGCTACCTCTCTATAGGTGTTGATAGATAGGCTCGATCTACATAAATCACTGACAATTGATCCAAGTGATATAACTTTACTGCCTCTAATAGGCCCATAAGCTCATCGATCTAGATGTCATATTGTTGTAACACTCAAGATCATCACTCATGCATTGTAATGACCTTGACTCACTCTTACAAGTCAAAACACAAGGAACCAAATTATAATTTTTCCTTTAATTCTTCAATTTTACCTAATTCTTCTACTTTTGGGCCTACACTAATCTTCTATTGGCCCCATTTTCTCTTTTTCTCCTTAATTTGATCTTTTTGATGACCTCACCTTTCTTTGGTGATCTCACCATTTACCTAGCTGATCTTGCTATTTCACAGGTTGATCCTACCATTTTACTTTGTGGGTTTGAAAAATCACCACTCCATAGGGCATTCTCACCATTTGGTAGGGAAAACTCATTATTTCTAGGGATATCACCATTTGGCTTGGTAACCCCATTGTTTGATTAATGATTTTCATCAAAATTGGTGAATTCATTGATTAAGTGGTGATTTTTACATTTTATTGCATGACCCTACTAAAGACTCGACAACATCATCATTTTTGATGGTAAAATTATCATTTTTTAGGGTGACCTCATCATTTGCAAAATTCTAAAAATGGCAGGGTCACCTAATTTCCTACTTCTATCTAGTCATAACTACATTAAATGCAAAAATTAAAAACCCAAAAAAGTACCCATTGATGCTTTGTTTCAATGGTACTCATACATGTGCTCCCTAAGGTGTTGATGGTATGGGATATTATCCATTTTACTTAGCTTCTTCACGTGCAAATATCAAAGCACTAGATTGCAATAATGGAGGGTGAAAATGACTAATTTTTACCCCACGAGGGTAAATTTATAGTAAATTTTTCAAAATTTTCACCCCTTGGGCCTATTGTTCCCCCATTTATCTTCCGCAGATGCTCAAAGGAGGCTCATTCATCTGTTTATCACACTGTTTTCTTCTAATTGCTCCTTTTTTAGCCTCATTCACTGAATTACATGATTATTTTGCTTTTGGTCAAGGTTCAACTCATCAAATACTTGATTTTTCCATTCTCCCTTTGAGGGGGCATCATGGGGAACCCAAACACTATTTGGGAAAAATTATTAACCCTATTTTTTCATGATTTGTGCAAAATTTAGCAAAAAGTAGGAATGAATTTATTTCTTCCAATTATGATCATTTAAGTGACCTTTTATTCTTTGAAAAGTCATCATTTTGACCAAATGTCTCGCTACACCTTCTCTAAAGGGGGAAACACACCATTCGCAATTGTTATCATCTTTTGATTCAACTATATCCAATTTATAATCAAGTAAATTTACATTTTTGACCATGTTGATTAAACATATGACCAATTTCCAAGAATTGAAAAATATTAAATAAAGCCATTAAGCAAATCAAATTGGATTAAGAGTTTAAGTGGAAAATCCATGAAAAGTTATTTAATATCTATTATTGGAAATTCATAATTCAAAATGTCTAGGCCATGATATCACCCATGACATCATCAAAAGGGTATCAAGCACCAGGTGTTAATGGAGATAAATATTAGGTTTAAGACCACCCATGCCTTATTAATGCTCCCTTCTTCTAAAATATTAATGTCTTTATCCTCCAAGATTGAATTAATCTTTGGCCACACATCTTGATCTTAGGATGGATGGTCACAATTGATTCTCAACATTTCTGAAAAAGCTATAAATATATGAGCCATGACCATAACTTTTAAGCTTTAGTTGTGAAATGTTATTATGCATAAATAGATTCAAGAGAGACCAAGATTTTTATTGAAAACAACCTATGCATAAATTTTACTAGAAGAAGCTTCACTAATTCATCCAAATTAACCAATCATGGAGCCAAAGCTATTAGAGCTAGAAGAGATGATGAAAGCAATCGTCCAACTCTATTGAAAAAGACTTGAAACACCATATATGGGTATAAGCATGTTTATTGATCATCTTTGAAGGATAGCCACTATGGGAACTTGTATGCCTCACATTCAATATGTTACACACATGATTCAATAATTATCAAAATCCTATGATGACATAGTCTCAAACATGATGAAATTAGTACTATATTATCATGTATTTATTATATGATATAGTTAACTCTTATTTTGAGATGAGTGAATTATAGGATACATCCATCATCTCAAAAGTGGGGCATCACAGTGGTCAAAATTAGAGGTTTTAAATTAGTTAAAATTGAGCATATATATGCATAACATTCTTTATCATTAGTATAAACTCAGGGGGGATGATACTCATTCATGCTCATGCTTATTCAAAGTTTTAAAATTCAAAGTTTCAAAGTTCAAATTTACACATTTAAATTCAAAATATTCATTTAAAAACAAGTCTATGAGTAATGCAATCATAATGGGGGCATGGATATTCTTCATTCTCTTTTGATCATACAAATAAAATCTATATATGTCTACAATGGTGTGATTTAAATTTGTTTAGGTAATGTACTTTAAGGGACACTCAATTACCACATAATTAATTATGGAAAAACCATTGTGTGGTTCCATCTTTTATTGTGGATGATGTATATTCAAGTTTAGGGACACACATCAACCTTGACATCCCTTCTAGTGAACCCATTATGGTTTCACCTTTTTAGATTAGTACATTAGGTACTATTCCCTATTCATGACAGTTGGAATAATACATATTTCCAATTCAAGATATTTATCAGTTATTCAAAATTGGGACTTGATCACCCTAAATTCATGATTGGTTCAAATTATCTAAGTGATTCAACAAGGGTGAATAGTTCTTCAATATCTGTTATAGGTTATAGGGAAATTTGGTTTCACCTATATACAGATGTATTCCTTCCTTTTTATCTTTTAAAATTTTAAAATTTAAAGCTTTTCCAAATTTAAAAATGAACAAAATGAATACTTCATGAGTTTTTGTAGGGTTTTCTAAATTTGAGCTTTATGCACAATTGAAGTAACTCCTTAAATACAAAGTGTGTTCTAAAAATTTCATACTAAAAATAAAGGGGCAGAAACTGTAAACACATAAATTTGGTTGCAATTACTTTAAAATGCTAATTATTGAGACATCATAAACCACATGACTAGAGAAAAAATATATTAATCTTATTTACCATTCCTCTAAGCCATTTCTCTTTATATGGGTTTGAAACTATGTTTGCCATTATCTATTACATAGAAATTTCAATGCCAAATTCTCAAGCCACTTGAAATCACTCTTAGACAATCTCCAACTTAGGGCAAGTGTCCTTGATATTTCAAAACAAGTTTTCTATAGGAATACATGAGTGCATTTCACTCCTATCCACTTAAGTCAACCATGTCCTATGTTAAATAATGACTAATTTCATAAATTCAAAACATCTTTTTGGTTGTTCCCACACATTTCATAAGGTTAGCTAAATTAAATTGTTAGAAAATTTTCCAATAAATACATGTAAATATTCATTCATTACCACCACTTGATATTCACATGGTTTAATATTGTACACTTATGTACATTAATTTAGTTTATCCTATTCTTTCCAAATTTATGATTGCTTACATGGAGCATGATACATGTGAAGCTCCTATGTAATGTGAAATTATCCTTTGCCTTCCTAAACAATCCTCCACATTGATATTTTTATTGATATCACTGATTTGATTAATATTTCAGGTGATAATTCAGGTGACGGTTCTACCCCAATTGGTGGTAGAACTTTTGGGAGCCATAACTTTTGCACTATAGCTTTGTTTGACTCCCTATTTAAACCATTGGAAAGCTAAGAATGAGGGGAACATCATGAGATGGCACTGATATTTGTTTAGTGGGATTCTATCCCAAAAACCAAAATAGAAGTGACCCAAATTTCAATTTTAGTAGTGCAATCTAAAAATAGTAAGTTTCTAAAAATAGTAATTCCTCAAATTCTGTATTGTTGTAAATCATGGAAGTCAAACCACTTAATATTCCTCGATATTGGTGACATTCCACATCCTCCTCTTAACTTAAAAATGTGTATAAATGAATATGTAATACAAAATATAAATCAAACATCTCTTCTCAGAGATAGGCATATGTTTGGGTCTACAAATTTGATCCATAAAACATCTCTTCTCAGAGATAACATTATTACAATTGTGTTGTTCTTGTTTATTGAGTCATATTTCAACCAAATATTCTAAGTTTTAGATCAATCTCACATAAATCCCACACTTTTTCACATACTTATATGCCTAAATCACACCAATTCATAGTATTTCACACTTTTCTATGCCATGTTCACTTGTAGTCTCACGTGTCTCATTGTGACCTAATCACAAACTTATGCACCTACACTTGTATCATATTTAACACATCAATGTGCTAGCCTACTCCAACCATGTAGATTTAAAAGATGCACCTAGTATCTTAGAAATTTTCAATTATCTAACTGGATAGTTAGTCATCACGTACCTATAATCTCAATCGTCAGCTAGCTAGGAAGATGAAATGACTTGTAACTATCTTCTTTGTAATTGATAAAATCTGTAACTACTCCTTGTATTTTATGAATAAATATGTAACATATGCATATAGATAAGGGTCAATTACATGCACATACATAATGATAGATAACATGCTTTGCATATTTACTCTATCATGCATATAATGTATGACATTATATCATTCCTCTATTCATTCATATTGAATATAAGTTGCATCTTATACAATACAATACTTTTTCTTCATTAGAATGTATGATGATTGATTATATATGAATTATTATATGTGCATTTCTTATAATAACTATGATTTACGTCTAATATAAAGTTGTCCCCTCGTACACATGGTCCTAGGCCATTATTACATAGATCATTTATATTAGAGCATAGCTCTTTATTATGCCTATAAAAATACAAATGTAATGAGAGAAATAAGGTATCTTAGTTGGTTCTATTGTAGACTACCTAGAGTAGTTTCATGATAAAATTAATATGGTTGGTGTCTAGAAGAAACCTGGGATAGCAACAGATGTTGAAAGGCTCATCATCGATGCACTAAAGGCATAGTGCACAATTTTTTTGGCTCGTTCTATGAGATGATGATGTAGCTCAATCTAATGCATTATAATCCTCTTCCATAGTTTTATCAACAATGATTTTATCAAAAAAATCCCTTTAAAGTGCAAATCAATTGACATTCATTTTATCAAAGGTAAAATTGATGCCAAAACATTGGATACTTGTATTCAATAGCTCAAGGCATACCTCTCGGTCAATAATTTAACTAATGTTAAGAATATCACCTTAGATGTGTTAAATATTTATATTCTGGGGGTTTATAGGTGAGATAATTTCAAGGTATAGCATGTGCAAGAGTGTGTTCCAATTGAGTTTAGGAAAAAAATTGTCAACATGTTAAAGGAGGAGTAATACCCTCTACATCACTTTGAGGATGAATAAATAAAGTTCTAATAATTATGTCAAAGCAAAAATTAGTTGGTGAAATACTACACCAACATATTCCATGACTAATTTTTGCACATGTGGGAGAATGCGAGAGAACTTGATTGAACAACATAAGGTGTTAAAGTACATCAATAAACTCTCACCTTATATGTATGTGAATATATAATTATTGACTTTAGAAACTTTGGGGAAAGCATATAGTAATACCACCAATATTTAAGTCAAGGATAAAATGAATTGTCTCACCTATTCATCCAACATCACGTGTAAGGGTGAGTCTGTGCATAATTTCTCATTACAGTATTCTATGCAGAAGTAAAGCACTTCTCATAAAGGTGAGCAGCCTAAGAAGACTGCATAAAATTCAAAGGCTCTTGTGAATTATGATTTATACAAAGATAATAATAATTTTAGTGACAAGTTATGCAATCCTCATCACTCACACAACCACGACAACATTTAATGCCATGTGAAATAATCCTTGATTTCCCAATCTACATCTGACATTACACTAATAGACGACACTAATCAAAATGCTAATTGTCTAAGAACTAATGCCACTATGATAAACACATCTAAGGGGTGTGAAAAAATCTTCCACAGTAATTTATGGGTGAAGGGCCAACCTCTTCATGTCATCATCCATAATGGTAGTCATAATAACATCATTGTGTAGTCCATAACACAATACCTTATCCTTACCACTATTGTGCATTTGAAACCATATTAATTAGGCTATATTTAATATGGGAAGGATATATAGGTTTGGTGATAATGCACCTTCCATTGAAAATTCAAACCTATGAAGGACACCATCACTTATGACATCACACCTTTTGATATTTGTGACATCTTACTAGGAATACTATATTTGTATGATCATAAAGCTACATATCAAGCCAAACCACAACATCAGAGGTTTCATGTACAAGATATATTATTAAATATATTTGAGTTAACACCCATGATAATAGTCACCTTGGTGTCTACCAAGTAATGCTGAAAACTTGTTTTGCATACATAAAATTTCATGTTTTCATGGTCCCAAAATAGGCTTTGGTAGTCGACACTGCATGATTAACATTATAATAGCTTGAAAAGTGACTAAATTAGAAATATAAATTATTCATAGATATTTAATACCTTACAATGTATTTATAATTAAATCACCACATTGATTTGGTACTTGGATCCCATTTGTTGAAAATCCCCTTGTATCATAAATTAATTTAGGATAATGATGAAATTTGGTACAAAATACAAGATCTCCTCGATCAAGGTAGTATCATGCCTAATTATTATCATTGAATAACACTAATAGTCCTTATACCCAAGAAGGATGGGTCCTTGTAACTCTACATAGACTATCGAACACTCAACAAAATCATGGTGAAGAATCAATATCCACTGTCACACATTGAAGGCCTCATGGACTAGCTCAAAGGTGCACAATACTTCACTAAGATCAATTTGAAGTATAATTAACATAAAGTACCAATCCATACTAAAGACTCTATAAGATAACCTTCAAGACATGGGAATTATTTTACAAATGGATGGTTATAAATTTAAGCATAACTAATGCACCAATAACATTTTATACTCTCTTGATAGATGATCTACTCAGGTCATTCCTTAGATCCTTCATCATTGTCTAACGAGATGACATACTCATCCTTAAATAGAATTGGGAAGAAAATGTGTAACACAACCCATGAATCTTAGATACATTACATAAACATAAGTTATAAGCCAACTTAGCAAAGTTTACATTTCACATTGCATAAATTTAATACCTAGGCTACATCATTAACCATGTGGGAACTCATGTAGATACAAATAAGATCAAAGTGATCTAGGAGTTTCCAACTCCATGTAATCTTATATAATTTAGGCTTTTTATTATAATCATAAAACTATATGGCATGTTATTCATTGGTTTCTAGCACATCTCTTGGCCACTCAACCATATAACATGTGCAAAAGCCAAATTTGACTAGACTCCTATGTAATAGTGAATCTTTGAGATAATCAAACAACACATGTACTTTCCATTCCTAACATTTTACATTAATTTGAGATTCACATTGATGTATCTGAATATTCACTTAGCATAATAGTCATGTAACATGAACATCCAGTCACATATGATTCATAAACATTTAGTGGCATGGTGTAAAGGTGCACCTACAAAAAAGAGTTGTATGTTATTGTGCAATAAAATAAGAAATGTCATCACCACATATTGGGGAAGGATATAGTTGTTCATTTTGATCATAATCCACTTTATTTACTATAAATAAAAGGTAAGTTTTAAAACGTGCATCACATGAAATGGATGAATTATCTGTAGTAGTTCCATCTCATTATCAATCAAAAGAAAGGGAAGGACAACAAGGCAAATAATTTCCTTAGCCAACCACCAGTTCACATGATCATCATAGTGCTAGATAGACACATCCATAACTTCACAAATTAGGTATCCCTCTACTTGACTAATTAGGAATTCACATATACTTATGCTAGCTTTATGCAAGGTAATTTTTTTTGGGAATTATAATTATTCGAATAAATTTTCTATAAGCTTGGGTATGTTTGTGTTCCTTGTAGCAAACCTTGCCAATGACTCATCTAGAAGGTGCACTATGCTAATACATCAAAACATTTTGGCATGATAAATACTTTAGCTGCATTGTAATCATAATTCTACTAGCTTCATAGATGTGGAATGCCACATCAAGTCTTGCATTCCTTATTTCATCACTTATCCCTCAAATAGGAAGCTAGAAATTACATACCTCTATCAATTCCATCCATACCATGGGAATATATCAACATGGATTGAATGACTAGTTTTTTATGATGAGACACCAACATGATGTTGTGTTCGTTGTAGTGGATAGGTTTTCAAATATGGTCATCATGGTCACTTGTAAGAAAGACATTGATGAAGTTAGCACTATGAAATCTTTCTTCAACCATGTTTGGGTTAATTTTAGACTCCCAACATCCAACGTATTTGATCAAGATTTATGATTTATGAGTCATTTTTAGAAAAAACTATGGGACATGATGGGTACAAAGCAAGAGTGATCAACAACATTTCATCCACACACACACACACACACACACACACATATATATATACAAACTAAAGTTGCTAAATAAACACTTGTTCATATTTTATGAATGTACAATCTCACACGTTCTTGCATTTGGGATGGAAATATTATGTACATTCAATACACCTATAATAGATCCCTACATAGCTCTATGAGGCATAGTCCTTTCTAGACATGTCTTAGGTTTTAGCCTTTGGAGCCTCTAAACATATCCTACCATGCACTAGTTAGTATTATCACATACACAAGAATGGGAAGTGGTTAAAGTAAATAATTATTTTCACCAAATACATTTTATCCATCAATAGGCTCCTTACACCATTCTACACATAGTTAGCGAGAATGCTTTCATTCTCGATCTACCTTTGTACTTGGGCATGAATTGACTATTTAATGTGGATCTTATTTAACCTTACATTTATATAATTATTGATCCAAAAATGACACAACATATATTTTTATCTCAACCCCAAACACTTACACCCAATAGAGAAGGATCATATCATTAAAATGATAGACACATGCACCCACCATGACACACATCAATTTTTTTGAGTGATCAAAGTGGGGTAGTATGCTGATAAAGTTAAGTGGTATAATTCTCATCAAATTCACATGTAGTTCCTAAAATTACACAAAGATGCAATGGAGACCATTGCTCTTCAAGAAAGGGTGAATGATCTATGTGAAACTCTTGCACAATTCAAAATTATCCTTTGCCTTCCTGCACACTCCTCCATGTTGAGCTTATTTTAAATATCACACACCAGTCCCATAATTATTAACATACCTACATGCCCAACTAACAAAAATTCACATTCTTACACATTATTCTATGTTAGATTAACTCATAATCATGTGATCCTCATTGGTACTTACTTGTGGACTTGTGCATCCACACATGTCTCAGCTCTAGCATATCCATGTGTTAGCCTACTTAGACTATGTAGCTTTCCATGTGGAACTTCCTAGCCTACAATTTTTTAGTTATCTAGTTGGATAGTTAGTTTCCACATACCTAGAAGCTCAATCATTGCCCAACTAATAAGATGAAATGACTTGTAGCTATCTTCTTTGTAACTAAAATTAGTAGTAATTACTCCTTGTATTTCATGTATAAATATTTAACATATGTATCTAGCAAAGGGTTAATTCTATGCATAGTCATAATGATAACACACTCTACATATGTATTTTATCTTAAATGTAATATATCACATTGTACCATTCTGCTATTCATTCATATTAAATATAAGTTACATTTTCTATAGTGTAAAACTTCCACTCTATTCTATTGTGTGTTGATTGATTATACCTAAATTATTTTTCACTCTTTCCCTATTATAACTATGAGTTGCCTCTAATGCATAATTATTCCCCTACACACATAGTCTTGGGTCCCCGTAGCATGGATCAAAGTAGCCATAAACTAATTCAAGAGTCTTCTAAAGCAAGTCTAGAGCTATCATTTTCAAGTATCAAATCCATCTTCTAGTTGCATACATATAGTCAAAGGAGCACAATTTCACATTCACTCTATGTAGAAGAAATATGTGGGCTTGATTTCCCTATTTGGAGTATTAGATATGTAGGCAGTATTCAATCCTCTATCAAAATAGTCATAAAAAATTTGTGCAATCTAAGTATATCTCTTACCAGTACTTTCCAAAAATAGAAGTTTTCTATATCTATAATTTTTTTAAATCAAAATTATTGATCACTATACGTAAAAAATAAAGTAAAATAGTACCATGGTTGGTTGGTGGTTGAGTCATTGCAATCATGCCTTGATTTTGAATTTTTGTTGTAATTCCCAATAATTATATGTATTATGTTCATGTATTTGATGACAAGTACAATAATATCTATATTTATTTGTGGGATACACAAGAGGAAAAGTGATTACCTTATTTCAAAATATATAACGTAAAACATTACTTGGATTCTTAGTAAACTTGTATAAATTATTTGAACCATTAATTATATGTATTTTGATTTGTAACCCATATTTGGGAAGAGAAATTTTAAGACCCAATTTTTTTAGTGGGAAAACATAGGTGCAATTAATAGGAACATGCCTAGGGTTGTGAACACGTGTAATCTTTTCTTCAACTGATGTAAACCTTAGATATAAAGCTTTAATTAGCTTTCACTACTATTGAGAACTAATATTGTAATTTTATTATGTTGACTATCTTGAACTATATCCTTTCCTTTATCTTTTATAGATTATTGTTGAGTATTAACCTTAGCATTTCTATTATATGAATTATCTCAATACTCTCTTGGAGAAAGTAGATATGAACATGTTATGAGATAAGTAATCATCTGGGTTGATAGGATTGAATTTAAGATTACACAATAGGTCATAAATTGGGTCTTATATATTATCATCATCACTAACATACAAATCTATAACTATGCAATTAGGATCTTCAAAGTTGACCAAAATAGGGGGGTTAGGGATTATATCTTTTTTTCTCCATGGTAACTTGCAATGCTCTTTATTTATTCTCTTTATTACTCATGGTTGGTGTTATGTCACATTATATACTTGATTCACCCACCTCATATGTATATATTTGATTCCATGGGATGGGTTATGTTTGAGGAATGATATAATGATATTCAAGCTATGATTGGTTCTCATTAGTAGATTGGGTAATCTTATAATATTTGAAAGGGTCATCATTTGTTGGTTTTGAATAATAATAACCTTAATGTATAAACATAATACATTTGTGCAATGTGGATGGTGTTAATTCCATGAAATGTATCCAATGTCACTCCAAAATCAAGTTGTATTATAAATGGTTAGGCATAACATGGAAAGTATTAGGTACCATCTTGGGACCCAATTTCACATCCAATCATAATGTTCCAATTATTTTTTGGAGAGTGTTATTGAATCCTTTCATATTTTGATCTAATTTATGAATAGAATTTATACTTATACATAGTTTTTGTAAGAAATTAGTTTTACAACTATTTAGTCTTGAGTCATAATCAATCAATACACATTTGAAAGCTTTGGTTTGAATCTCAAATTGAATGAATAACGGTAAATTTTGATCAATAATGTGTTTAGGAGGTAAGTATTCCTTCTCAAAGGGAATAGATTTTAATGTATTCATGATAAAATAAAAATATGTTGGTTGAGTAGTACTAGAAAGATTTTTCTTAAGTAATGTCTCATATAAGATGTTATTTTAAACAATTGATCTATTTAGTAACTCTAGGATAGAAATATTGGTATGGATATTCTTAGTTGATCAATGATGTCATACCTTTTAAGTTTATTGACTTTCCTTGTGGGAGGTGGAGGGGGTTTATGAGGAAAATGTTGACTACTTATGTTATGGGGTACCCTTCCTCTCCTAGTAGGGACAACATGGATTGCAAGACCCAATATAAAATTTGGAAGAACAATATGGGCGGGATGGTAGTTGAGATAATTTGGAGGTCTAGTGGGGTTGGGAGACAAAAAGAATCATACATTCCTTTTGGAGCCTAGTGGTAACAAAACAAAACTCATTAGTATATTGTAATAAATTTATTTAAAGTATTGGGATTGTTCATTGTTAATTTTAGCCTAATTAGTTTTTGAGTCTGCTATGTATCTTATGCCTTACCACCTTTTATGTGTAATCATTGAAATAGTCTCAATCATACCTTGATCATATTTTATTAATCCCTTTCTTATATATCCTAATTTTTATAAATATATAAATCTAAAACTATGTTGGGTCAAATTAGTGTCATTGAATTGACAACCAATTAAGTCAAAAATAATCCATGGTAAGAGAGTGGTTAGGATTTTCTACTTTGTTCTCTATTTTACCAAACCCTAATAAAACAATCAATATAAACCCAAATCCTACTCCTAATAGAAAAACAAGCATGATAAAAGCAATGCTTTGACGAAGGTCAAATAAATAACTAACCACTTTAAAATAACTAAGTAATTGTTTAAAACAAATATAAGTTTATTATAAAAGATATTAAATAAATGAAACCCAGAAATTATTTTAAAAATAAATTCACCCTTCATCCCTTATGTGCTTTAAAACCTTCATAAATGAAATAGATAACTTTTATTTATATTAATATGTTTAAACGATGCATAATTTTGTGTGTTTTGAAGATTTCATAGCTTCAAAATTAAATTAGACTAGGTTTTTATTTTGCTTTAAGTTTATGTGTTTGATGTTTTCAAAAATGAAACAAATTACGTTTAAACTTCATTAGTCTCATTAAACAAGATATAATTTTATACTACAACATTTATTTAATTTTAAAAGTTGATTGTCACAGTTCATATTCAAATTAAAAAAATTTGGTACATATTGTTTGAATCAATCTTCACATTTTTCTTTAAGATATATTGTGAACTTTATCAAGTATGGTTTCAGAAGAACATTTTGTTGATAAATGTTAAAAATATAATCTTGTTATTGCAAATATTTATTTTTGAAAACTTTAAAACTCAAATATAATACATTTTTGTTTTAATTTATGCATTTGAAATGCATTATAATAGGTTTTGAAGTGTTTGAAAATCTCGTAAAAAAATATATATTATTTTTTTTTCAAAATTATGCATGTGAAAGCTTAGATGCAAAACAATTAGGTTTTACTTTGGATATATATGTTTTAAAACAATTTTTTGTTCAAATTTATAGATTTATAAGCTCTACAAATGAAAAAAATATTTTGGTTTAAATACTTTCAAATTTTCTAAAACTAAAAGATTAAGATTTTCTCAAAATTTATGCATTTTAAAGCTTCAAAAATGAAATAAATAGGTTTTTCTCAAATATATAAATTTCAGAATTTCAGAAGTTAAAAGATTAAACTCTCTTTCAACTTAATGTGTTTGAGAGCTTCACAAATATAAAAATAATTCTTTTATTAGAGATAAGATAGATTATATTTTTAGTTTGTTAGTTTTTAAAACTCCCGAAACAAAACAATAGTGTTCTCTTAAAATTTACGTGTCTACAAGATTTAATAACAAAATAGAGAAAATAGATTTGGTTTTTCTTCAAAATTATATGTTTAAAAGCTTCACATACAAAACAAATATTTATTTTTGCTTTTGTTTTAGATTAATGTCTTTCATAGCTTTCGAAACAAAAACAAAGTTGGTTCTCTCTTCAAAAATATATGTTTGAAAACCTTCAAGGAAATATATATATATACCTTCAAATGTATCTATTTCAAAGCAACACATAATTTAAATGATAAAAAATTTACACGTCGGTTAAGTGTGACACTATTTAAATTGTGGTAATTTTTTTTTTTTTTTTTTTTTTTTTTGGGTTGGAGATATTATAACAATATCACTCATGTTTTAAGATTTTCGTGGTTTTGTCAAAATCATAGTTAGTGATATAATCGACGTTATGAAACTTTGTCCAAAATCACTACTAGTGTTATATTTGTTATTATACAACATCCAAAAATATCTTCCATATAAAAATATTTTTTATAATTTAAATTCAAAACATGATATAGTGTTAACTTACGAACATTGAAAAGGTTTTTAAGTTTCTCTTGATTAAATATTTGTTGAATTATTCATGCATTCGAAAAGAAAGTAATTTTTTTTTCATTCAAACATGTGTTTTGTGAATGCTTTGAAAGAGAATGGACTATGTGCATCAATGCATGATTATAATAAGTTTATAAATATTAGTATGAGAAATTTTTATATAAAAATTTAGTTGTTTTGAAGTTGTGAAAAGGTGTAATGTGGAAGGTTTTTTTTAATGTTTAATGTTATTGATATGATATAAATGTCTTTTTTAAAATTAGTTATGTTTAAATTATTTATTATATGTATTTTATCAAGAAATATTATTTTTAATATTTTTATTTTAAATTTTAAAATGTCATATGGATTAATATTTTATATTAATTTTTTAAATGATAGGTAATAAATGGTAGTAATTTAGTTATATAATTATGTTATGTTTAAAATTTTATTTTTAAGAAAGGGGGAATCAAAATTTACAATATAATTAAGATATTATAATTTTTTGTTTAAATATTTTAAATTAAAAGATTTTTTTTAAAAATAATAATTAAATAAATATCAAATTTAAATTTAAAATTGTATTATAATAATTATATAGATATCAAATTTAAAATCACATATAATTATGAACAATTCACTCCAACACATTTCTTCAAATATAATAAGTAATACAAAATATTTTAAAGATATCTATTTGAAATATATTAAAAGATATCAATCTCAAAATTTTTATATTAGATTTTTATATAACACATTAATTAATAATTCAATAACTTTTTTTACCAAATTTTTATTAATTAAATTAATATGTTGGTTCGAAAGAATATTTTGAAAAACAAAACCAAGATTTAAACTCCACTAAATAGTTAAAATATTATCATTTTTAATTTAACTTTTATAAACTAAAAAAAAAAAAATTTAAATGATAGAATCAGAAGTAGAATCAACATCAATCTCAACATTGGATTCAAAGTCCCTTGAGTTAGAATCAGATTCAGAATCAAAATACGTGTGTGGTTACAATATTGGTTATGCATGCCTTGTAGATCAATTAGAATATATTTGTGATCCTTCCACAATTTTTGAGGATGATTACTTCAACTTCGACACAAGTTCTCCTAATATCATCTAAAAGGATTGTGTTGTCTCTTCCCATTCCACTATCATTCCACATATCATTACCACCAACCAACTTAGCCATTTTATTGACCTTCCATCCCCCACAAGTGTCAATTGGGACTGATAAAATCACACCTTGTTGAGTTGCATCCATGGTGACATATCAGTTGAAGAACATCAGGGAGGCCAAGACTAAATTCATGTAGAAGAAGAAAATCTCCTAGTGAAACCTTTTCGGAGGTGCTAGGGGACAATAAAATTTTAAACTCAACATCTTCTAATGAAACCTTTTCGGAGGCACTAAAAGACAATCAAAGTCAAAAGTCAACATTCCTTAGTGAAACATTCTCAGAGGTGCTATGAGACAATCAAGACAACTTCATTGGTGAAAACCTCTTTGAGGCACCAATAGCTTAGCACAAAAGTCTTTCACTGCTTGATGAAGATAAAATCAAAGATGAAGTCGATATAGCTTCTTATATACAACATAATCAAATGGTAGCTACTCTCAGGCCCAAATAATAGAAAAATCTAGTGGTCCTATCGAGAGCATATTTAAAATTCTTCGGCCCTACCACAACTAAAGTTATGTCAAATCCAAAATCAACAACATTGTCTGTGCTTAAAAATACCGATCTTCATTTATTTCCTAACCATTATACATTCCATTATCCTCCATCATTACATTGTCAAATCAAACCTATCATCCACTATTTATCTGTATTTACCATTCATGGCTTTACTTTCCTTTGTAAAGGCTACAAAGATATACTGTCTAAATGTCTAAAGGAAACCTAATCAATGACCAATGAAGATCACATCAACATTCTTAGAGTCCAAATCTATAGCCAAATCTTGACAGAGCAACTATTTAGAAAAGGTGTGGGCTAGCAATTTACACTAATTATTTTGGTTGTATCATTTGTTGATCAAGATGTGCATCTCCAATCAACAAGAACACCAAAAACATTCACCACACCCAAGCCAAAAACATTAACCATGTCATTTCTATTTTCCATATACCTTACTATTTTCATTTTTTCATTCTCTTGACATTATTTCATACCCTGCCACTTACCTTACCTTACCTTACCACTTGGGGGTAACCCTCTTACCATTTTTACCCAATCTTCATACCATCATTGTACTAAACAAGGCCATACCATGTGACATTATATCATACCATTCCTATTAGACCAAAGCCTATTTTTATCCATCCTACCCAACCCTTTTTGATCTTGGTTCCTTTGGTTTTTCTTGCACTTTCCACGAGAGGTTCCCAATTAAGTTTTAGTAGTTTTAAAATTCCTTGTTTAAATGATAGTTTATGAAAGTAGTGTGATAGTGGATCTAGCAAGATATATTTCATTCACATTTGACTGGTGCTATTGATTATAACTACCTATGGGCAACTTAGTAGTCCACCTTGTGTTGCTAATTATAATTGCCTATGGGCAAATTAGTACCACAGACCTATGATGTTGTTTCCTGATTATAACCACCTATGGAAAAATTAGGAAAAATAATTTTACCATGCATTTCCGCATCACTTTTCCATTACTATTCTCATTTTCTTGGCCATTTGGCCTTAATTTTAAAACTTTTTATGACCTAGTTAGTTCTCCCCACATTTATGTGGATGGAATTACTGCGACTTGAGGTCATAATGGGACCATGTAGGCCATGTTTGATTTATGTTGAGGTCAGCTTAGTCCCTCTTTTTCATATTCTCTCACCATTTTATGAGCCACCAAATTCAATGCTCTCACCATTTTGCAAGCAACCTAAGCCACACTCTCCCCATTTTACAAGCAAATTTAAGTTTGAACACTCTTGCCATTTTATGAACTTGGATAATTTATTATCTCATCATTATTAATCAAGTTGAGATGCTTATGAAATTCTTAAAACATTCAAAAATTTCAAAATCCAAAAACATTTATCCTATCTAAGCCTAGTTAGTCATCTCTGATCTGCCCTACTAGGGAAAACCCATTGTTAGGATGTCATCTATTACTTTTAATTTCAAGATTTTTATGTGTTTTTTTAATATTTGTTTGTTTTTTTCCTATTTATTTAATTTTTATGTGTCATTTGTTAATTTTTTTGCTTGCCTATTTGTTTGCTTTCAGTACTGTGCCTCGACTCAGTCTATATGTGTTCATTGGGTGATTCCTTGTGCATTACTCTTGATTCCATCCATATTTGTAAATCAACATTGTTATCATGGTTTTTATCATTGGTGTATTATTTTCAATCATTTATTGGATTGGGAATTAGTACTTATGCATATTTTATCCAAGTTATCATGGTGTTTAATATCATGGTGCATACCGTCATGTGCTATAACAAAACTTAGCTTAGGAAGTCTTAAAATCAATGGAGCCACAAAATGTTTTCCTTAGTATCCTTGGAAAATCATCTCACCCATATTGATCAAATCAACCCATTGACCATTTTGGTTGTATCAATGCTAATTAGGATGAGTATCTCCACACTGGCAAGAATAACTGATTCATTTTTATTGATCAATTTCTTAATATTATATTAATCTCTTTCATCACTTTGTGCGTCCTCATGTGTCTAGTTATTTGTGGATTCTTCAGTCATTAGACCATCATATATATGTTTTCACCCACTCATCTTTAATCTTTGGAATAGGTTATATCCTTGAATTATGTTTGCTAATCTGCCCTACTAGGGCACAATCAAATAATCATTTTTCAATCTCGATCATCTTAATGATTATAACCACCTATGGGAAAATCATTATTTTAATTCATCAGCCCTAACTGAGGTATATTTCATTGCCATTGATTAAACTGCCCTCAGGTAAATTAGTGTTTCAACTTTTGTTACTAATTATAACTACCTTTGGGTAAATCAATACTTTTTAAATCAATGCATGCAAGTATTTTGTCTATTAGATTAATCTAACGCATGGGATAATCTCATTCTTCTTCTTTCTTCTTTTTGAGGGATCACCCATCAAACATGTGATGACCACTCTCTCAAGGGGGCATCATTATAGGCTTCCCAAACATTGTTTGGAGATTTTTATTCAATCATCATCTTCTTTTAAGCATAAAGCCTTTTTCATTCTTTAATAATATGTTACTATGCTTACAAATTACAACATATCCTCAAATAGGGGAAAACTATAGACACCTAAATTGGCCACCAATGGCTTCATACTAGACTTTAGATCGATTCTTACCAACCATTACAAATTAAGCTTTAAAATCTCTAAACATTCCAAATTTGCATTTGCATCACTCATCAAAGCTCATAATCTCATTGAGACATCCCTAATTTAGATATCCTACCATAAATAATAAAAACCTCTCACAAATTCATCTCCAATCATTCCATGACATTACAACATGTAATTTGGCCTATAGACCTATTAAGTGGGGAAAATGCACACTTAAATCAAATCCTAGAAATGCTAAAAATCCTAATCAAAATTAATTAAATTTCTAAACCTAATTAAATGGGTAGTTGAATTATCCATGTGCAATTCATGAAATTCTAAAAAAGGAAATTCAAAAAGCCAAATATCTTAGCATTTTCATAATTACCTTTTATGAGTTATCAAGCCTTTGAAAATATCTAAAAATATATCACCCATGCCTATTCATTACTAATAATGAGGTTTTGATATATTTTAACTCTACTAGGATTAATTAACTCACTTAGGTTAGGTTTGAACCCATTCCAAACTTTAACTACACCATAACTCACCTTGAGTTGGGGTTAGTTCCTAAACCTATAAATACAAGCATTTGCCTCTCCATTAAGAGAGTTTAGATAGAGTAAATTTATAATGCATATTTTATATCAAGATTGGAAATAATAGTGTTATAATGCCAAAATCATAAACTAAAAGTAAAATCCATATCAAACAAGCCAACAATGGTGCCAAGGAGAGAAGGAGCCACACAACTGCATTTGCCAAAGATGTTTTGAGCACAAGTTGAGCAGGCCAAATGAACACATAATTTAGAACATTCAAAGAAGGTAAGAGATCTTATTTATTTTACATTTTAGGTGTGTTTTTAATTGTTATTTGTTCACTAAGCTCCCCCTATGATATAGGCCTAGAGATATTATGCTTGTTAGTGTGTTTATTTCATTATTTTATATGAAAACTAATACTTGATCTAACCTCCTCTCTTGAGTCAAATTACAATGATCACAGGACCCAAAAAATGGTGGTGCAATAAACCTTAGTTCCAAAATTAATATTTTCAAAACACCCAAACTAGAGGGCTTAACTATAATCTGGGGTAACACGTCTCCCACATCTAAAAACTAGGTATTTTAATCTCCATTGGGAGCCATTATTGATTAGATAATGCACTTCCACCTTCAACAAATTTTCCTCTAATATATTCCATTTCTTCTTTCAAGAGACACTAATATTTTCATGACATTTAGAAACCCTAGAGGGGAGGTCCAAAGCAGAACCTTCATGAGGAAGGGCTAGCTAAGAGAGCATGTCATCATTTAAGGTAGCCAATGTAGTGTAGAGGGAGCTAGGTGGGGAGAAAGGGACATCAATAGGTTGAGGGGAGAGAGGAAGGGTAGTAGGGGGCTCAAGCCTTGGCCAATGCTCAACAACACCCTTCTCCATGAGAGAGCCAAGGTGGGAAATAAGGGAGTGGTAGAATTTTTCATGATTATTCCATTTAAAATTTTGGTCAAGAACCCCATCCTTTTGATTCCCAAATTTTTGAGGGCACTGATGAGCCTTCGATGGAAACCTATCGATGCAATGGCCATAAAGGTGGAAATGGAAGTAGTGTAAAGGAATGCCTTCATAGTTGAGGTGTTGAGTCCATGAACCATGTGAGGAGAGAAAATTGATTGAAAAGGAGATTGGCTTTGAGAGGTCAATGTACATGCAAACCCATATAAAATTGAGATCAATATCCAAAATGAACCAAATTTATTGACCAAGAGTTTAATAAAATTATCTTTCCTGATTATTGATAAAATAAAATGAAGTTGAAGCCACATCAGGACAATAATGAGTTAAATCTGATCTAGCAAGAAAAAAGGGTTCCAAGGGCAAATAAAAATCATAGATCTTGTAAAACCATGGACCGATGTTACAAATAAAATACCTATTGACATGGCTTTGAAATTCCTCTAGGAAGAAGCACACATAACAAGGAAAAGGAAAGAGGAGTGATAAAACACCATGCTTTAATGACCTAAGCTGAGAGAGCAAAGATGAAATGAATGAACCCATGATTTATTGAATAGGGATTTAATACCAGTATTATATTCCATCTCAAATAGAGGATTTTCAAGAATTTCCAACATAGGAACTGGTGTGGTGACATGAATTTGTAATATAGTAGTTATAAGTTATAAAATTATAGTATTCTAGAATAGTTGTGTATTTGTTGATTATTGGTTCATATTAGGTTATTATTAAATTATTTTATTCATGTTTCTAATTTTTTTCCCACCTTTTTCCTCATTATTTCCTCCCTCTCCTCTTTTTTTATTCTCCTTTCTTAGAGATTTTTGTTTGAATCAAAGATTTTATAGCTCTAGGTAAGCCCTAGTGACCCTTGTTTTTAGTTTCTTGTATTATGTCTTCCTACATTTTCAATCTTTCACACTTTTTATGTGTTGATTTTCATGTTAATAGGGTACTAATTTTAAATCAATAATTGTATAAATATACATGCATTATTTTATATAAGACAAGGAATGAATTGAAAGAATCCATCTTGAGATCAATTCTAAAAATCCCAAAGAAATTAATTCAAGAATTTAGAGCATAATTCAAGTGTATTTGAAACATTTATTTCTCTTTAATGTGTCCATTATAGCATTAAAATTAATATATATGATAGGAATTACTTTCACTTGAATACATGTTAAACCGGCATGCATTATACTTCGTGTGTTTTTATCAAAATTGTACAAACATTTTATGGACATAATCATCAACTAAGGATAACACAAGGCTAGGAATACATCCCTTATTTTTAAAGGTCTTTTTACATGTTGTTTCCATGTTAGGGTTTTGAAGAATTAGTTTGTTAGAGATCCATTATGGATTTTTTAAAGGAGATCAAGGTTTTTTAAATCCCTGAAGCTAAAAAATCTGATCATCAAATCAGTATGTGGACATCTATAGATTAATAGGATCAACCTCACATCCCAGAAGATATCATTACTCTTCCAAAAGTGTTTGAATGGTTCTAGAGATCATTATTTGTTTCCTCATGTTTTTCTATATTTTATTGGCCTTATTACTTGGACTTACTCCGTAATACCTTTTTTTGTTGGCTATTTCTAAATACACATGATATGAGATATTCTTCTTATAGTCCCTCTTGTCATTTTTTTCAAGAAGATATTATTCATGAAATTAAGTCTAATTTTACTTTTAAAATATGATTAAGCCTATTTACAATGCATAAGAATAAATGTAAAGTATTTTAACTTAGACTCATTTATCTATACTATATTTTTATGAACCCATGTTTCCTACACTCATTAGGGTTTAAAATTTTGGTTAACCCACATTTTCTACCATATTTTAAATCTATTTAAGGTTAGATATTAATAATATGGAAATAGATCATAATGTTTTAGGGCTTGAAGTCTTTCACATTTATATTTCCCTAGCCCTAATGCTAATCATTTTATGTTTAATTTCAAACTATTGCATGATGTGTTCCCTTAGGGTTCTATCTTGTTACACATATAGTGTCACATTTGAATCCATGCCATTATTTTAGGGGTTATTATATTGCTTACTTATTATAATGGATTTGCCTAGGGTCAAATCTCTTTATCTCTAGCCATTCATTGTATAAATTATTTTAAATCTTGTATTTCTATGTGTACTTTAACTATTATTATGGATAAGAATATTCTTATATTTAATTATATTATGGCATTCTTTCTATTTTTGAGATATTTATGGAATTTTCCTAGCTTCTTTGTATGGGTATATATTTTGTTATTATTTGTGTATAAATTGTTAGAAATCATGTTTACATTTATGTCTCCAATGGTATGTCATAAAATGATAGAATGATCTATAAGATAAGTTAGGGTTTTATTCAATTATGTCAATACGTCATGCGTATATCTTACTACCCTTCCCTGATTAAAAAAATACTTAGTGCAACATAGATTTATATCTCATGTTAATTTAGGTATTTCCTAACGTATGATAACTTACTATGAGGTTGACCATACCATGAAAATGAGGGACATATAAAATAATTTTATAGCCTAGGTCCTAATATGTCTATAGAACCACATTCTACTAGATACTATCCGAAATCATTATATGTTATGAGAATGGGATTGGTGGTATTAGTGGAATCACTGTTAGAAGGTCCTCCTAAATCAAGACAACACAGCTCATAAGAGAAAGTCTATGCCAATAAAATAAATTTTACTCATATGATCAAATTATTTTTTCATGACGATAGGCATTAATTTACAATGAAAAAGATTTAGCATGCCCTATAGTAATAGTAGGTAATCAACAAATGAGAATATGATCATACAAATAACTGTGCTTTGGCAGGTGTTATGTGATTCGATAATCAAATTGAACTTGTGAATGTATGAATAGCTAAAGGTTATTAAAAGTACTAATTGAAATTTATTGTTCACACAAAATGAATCAAGGGTTGAAAAATAACTATAATTGAACACATAGTGTACTTTACAAATTGATTGGTATTTTTCTTTATTTTTTCAATAATGTCTTTTTCCATTGCATTTATGAAATTAATGTTTAAAACTGTTCATGTTCTTTTTATCATGTTGCACCATACAATGTTGTACCCAAATAATAATTATAACATGGGTGCCTGTCCAGTTTTTTACATTATTATATGGTGATGTAAGCACAATAAATAATCTTCCATTATACTTAAATGATAGACTAAAAATGATGAAAATTATGAGTGAAATATGTGATTTTGTTATATTTTGAGATGGTTTCGTGAGTAAATAACTTTTACATGCACCAATTTACTATTAAGGTTAAATTAGTGCCACTATAGGGAACTTCAACCTTGTGACCATATGTTGAGGTAGTATGAGTTTTCATGTGCTTTGGTTTCTTTTAATACTTTATTTTCTTTTTCACCAATGAAAACTATTATGCTTACAAGTGAAGGGGTGACACTAAAGTAGAGTAATGAACAAGTGCGATGGCAACGTAAAGCCACTTAACCACCTTACACTCTCCTCTTCATCTAAATAATCAAAAGAATAATGATTTTCTTTGATCTACTATTTTAGATCAGATGTTTATTGTGGGTGCAAGCCCCATACAAGAATAATTTGCAGTTTAAATCTCATTTCATCATATATTATCATATAATTCAAAATTATGGATAGGATCACTTCAAAAGGGAATATTAATTTTATTTTTTTGAAATCATTAGGAAGGGTTAAGCAATCATTTTATATAAATATTCTCAGAAGATGTAATGTTTGATGTTTGTGGATTGTTGTTTGATATGTATTTTTAGATAAATTATAGCATATTTATTTTATTGTGTTGTTAACACTATTGATAATCCATTTGTATTTAAGTAATAATAAAAACTGTGATTTGTGGATTTATAGATTAATATTCACATAAATTTAGTGTAGTGTGTGATGTTTAATATATTTTATTATTGTAAATGTTGTGGCATGGAAATGTAGGAATCTTATTTTTGAATCTAATAAGAACATAACTTGAGGTAAAGCCTATCCCATCAATAAAGATGAAAAATAACTCTTAAGTATTAAGAAATTGACAACAATAAATAGAAAGAAATTTATTATTTAAAAAATATTTATATATCGATAAGGTGTACATATAATAAAAATCTTAGATTAAATTCATCACTGTGAACACTTTCAAATAGATAAGGATATCTTAAATACCAATACCATTAGTGATCAAAATTAAAGGTTAGTTCATGCAAACCACTTATGTTTAAGTTTGGGTGTGGGGAAAGCCCTATAATTTTTAAAATGGAGTTTGAGTTCTTTCAATTTTCTAATTTTATTTTAAATTTTTTTTAGTATCTATTTTAAAATATAGTATAACATATCATAAACTAATTAATAAGCTAATTGGGTGAACCTCTAAATGACTATTTTAATTAAACTCTACTAAAATAATATAAAAGGGTAGTTATTTTTTTCAAATAAAATTTTAATTTGTGAATATTAATTAAATATTAGTTGGCTTCAAAATTTTATATGTAATCCTTAAGTCAAGTGTTCCTAGGTGATATTATGATGGTACTGGGTTTTTCCTTCTATAAAGAATAGGTAATAAAGACTAAACTACCAAACTCCAATCAAAACTATGTATATATTTTTATTTTCTAAAGTCTCCTCAACCCCATTCTTTGACAAAACTATGTATATATTTTTATTTTCTAAAGAGTCCTCAGTGCTATTCTTTGACAAATTATTATCTAGAGTTGATGATGACAACATGCTCTATTGTTCTACTTCTAGTGAGGATAATGAAATATTTGAACATTTATGTTAAGGATTTATGCTCTATTCCATATGGTTTGTTAGATGATCACTGCTTTTTGGTTTAATAAGAAAATATATTTCAAGAAAAATATTAAAAAATTAATATTTATATATTTATTTATGTAGGTTTATAATTTATATGAGAAAAATGAAAGTGTATGTTAGTAGGAAGAAATAACCATAAAAAATGAGGGTAATTCATAACCTAATTATTATGAAACACAAAACAATCCATTTTTTAATAATATTTGTTTTTTAGATGAAGGCATAATACTTAATAAATTTCATTCCTTTCTATCCTTTTTTAATTATTGGTTAAAAAAGGGCCTTTAAAATGACCTTAAACTCTGAGACAAAACATATCAAAGGATAAGACAATGTGCATACAATACAAAAATAGATATAACCAAAATCCTAGAAAACCAAATCAAGCAAGTAAAACACAAACTATTAACAACAAAGTATCAACAAAAAAATAACAAAACAAACACTATAGCATGACATCAACAATAATAAACTTAAGGCATAACGACATTATTAAGGGCAATTACAATTTCTTATTCTTCCTTTAAGAATTGGAGATGGTATTTTATGAAGTCATCCTTAAGGTCCTCCTCCTCTATAGCTTGGTTATTCCTCTAACCTCTAGTTTTTTTTTCGGAGCTTTTTAGACTGCAACTTCTTTTATCTTCCTCAAGATTTGTTGTAGAATTTGTATTCTTGTTGCACAATTATTTATAGTAACTTTGTTAATATTCACCACTTTATCGATATTTTCTTTTATGGACAACATTTCACCATCCAAATTTTCCAAGATATCCTTTAACTTCGCATTTTCCTCCATTAACTAGTAAAACTCTTAAAATAATCTTCATTGCTCCTTTTGTAACTCTATGTCCTTTAAGGGAGTGTGTGTTTTCCCATTTATCTATCACTAAAGGGAGTCAATTTTATCTAGCTGTCAATTTTCCATTTCCCATCCTTACACTCAATTAGGTGTTTTATTTTTGGGTTTTTATGGTTAAAATTAAATTTATGAATATTATGATAATTTTTATAATAATTTTATCTAGGATGGATTTTTGAAAGAGAAAGAATTATTATCGATGGCTTAATGTTAATTAGTTATAATTTCCCTATTAGCTCATCTCCCCCAATGAATAAGGATTTTTTGTGTATGATTACATGGGTTGTTGAAAATATAGATATTTCAACTTTTAAGACATGGGTATGGAGGGGGTTGTATATACAAAATCCAAGTAAAAATGAATCTCACCAAATTGTAATTATGTTATATTTTCCCTTAGATTTAGATGCATGTGATGGAAATTTCTAGGTTAAGTCTGAAATCTGTATCTTATGAAAAAATAAGTTATGTTTATGTGTTTTTCCATCAAACTCTAAGTAAAATTGAGTCTTGCCAAATTGTATCTATGCCATATTTTCCCTTAGGTCTAGATGCATGTGATCAGAATTTCTAGGTTGAGACTGAAATTTTTATCTTATGCAAAAAAAAGTTGTGTTTAAGTATGTTTTTGTTCTTCATTGAACTTACAAAGATTGAACACATGAACAAGAAACAAGCACAATCTCTTTTTTAAAAATGAAAGTTATAAATTAAGTTTTTTTTTTCCAATCTTTTTTATTTGGTAGAAATATAGCTTATATTTTGGCTTAGGCAAGTGGTTTTTATCTTCAAAACTATCTAGGACTTCCATCACCCACTCAAAGGGTTTAAACCTAGTTCTTAGTGTTTTTTAAGATAAATATATATATTAATAATGTCTACAAGATCAAAACAATGTTTAGGATTTTAAGAAGAAAAACATAACCAAAGGATTGAGAAGTTGTCGAAAAGAAATATAGTATAAGAAATAGTCTTTCTATGTTTGCTCTTATTATGAGTTTCATATGAAGGGAAATATTGAATAAATATCTGTCATAAAAAAGGGACATATTAATTAGATAATCATTATATAAATTTTATATTTTAAAATATTTTAAATAAGGTTGACAGTCAAATTTAGTTAATAATTGTAAGAATATAAGAATTAAAAATAACACATTGTTTACTTCATATCACATTCTTTGTTTAGATTTTGCAATGTGGGATCACAATTAAAATTGAATTTCTTATTTAAAATTTAATGAGGACTAAATTAAATTATTTTTTTTTTTTCAATTTTATTTGTCTTTAAAAAATATTCTCACAAAAATTTATTAATAGATAATATTTTTATATATGTATTTTTTTTTAGTAATTACTTTCTAACCTCTTTCACCCATTTTAAGAATGTAATTATTATAATACATTATAAAAGAAAATACAGTTCCATATACAATTTTTTTAAAAATATAATTTTTATCAAATATAAATAAAATATTATATAAATTCATTACTAATCTTAAAGTCACACCTCTATATATAAAACCTATATTCAATAAATAAATATATTTAAAAAAAATTACCAATTATTTTAAAAAATGCAAATTATTTAAAAAAATTAAGATAAAAAAATTATAATTACATTCCTATAGATTGTACCCTTTCCCCTTAAATTGAGGATAATATACTTTAAAGATTTCTCATATCAACTAGAAACACACTCATGACTTCACATTCCCCCCTTCCTTATCAAATGTTGTGCAAAAAGTAAAATTAAAAATTTCTCTAAAGTGTTGACCTTAACGGATTCATATTATTAACTCCTTCCATTAGAGTAATTGTCCTCACTTTATGGGGCATGTGGAAGAAAAAAAGGGAGGGTATCCATTGGGGTCCACAATCCTCACCCTAAAAATACATATAATAAGATGTGATGTTAGTGATAGGATATAAAGTCAACTTTTTAGAAATTGGGATGTGATGTTCTAAGCGTATAATAAAATAATATGCTCAATGAAAAAAAATCAAGAAGTTTAAAAAAAAATTAAGATAAATGAACATGGTGAGTAGGCAAATCATGAACATCCTCCCATTTTGTTTCCCTACGTAATAGGGATTCTTTCTTGTTTCTCGGTGGAATTGGTCTTTTCAATGGTGATGGTTAAACCTCTAATTTAAAAAAATTGCATTCTTTACATGGGGAATTATTTTTTCTTTGTTCTTCTCATTTTATGTATAAGTTTTTGATGTTTATTGATATTTATTTTTAGTATGAAATAATTATTAGTCGTAAAATTATATTATTCTTGGGTGCTTGTACATTGGTCGATTATTGATTTATATTAAATTTTTATTGAAATATTTTTTCATATTTTTAATTTTTTTTGTTATTTTCTTTATTTCTTTTATTTTTTCTCTCTCTCCTCCCCTTTTGTTTTTTTAGGTTTATTAGTTTTTTCTCAGATTTATTCATTATACGATTCTAGGTAAGTACATGTAACTCTTATTTTGGGTTTTCTATATTGTATGTTCCTAATTTATCAGTATTTTTTGCTTGTTGTGTAGCGATTAATACACTAAAAGGGTCCTAATTTAAATTCAAAAAGTTTATAAATATATGGGTATATTAGTACATATAGGATAAAGAACGAATTAAAAGAATCCATCTAGAGATCAAATTTGGTAGTGCAAAAAAATAAAATAAAAACATTTAGAGAGAGTTTAAGCATATCTGAAGCATTTATTTCTTCACCATGTATTCATTATAGCACAAAAAATCATATAAAAGAAGCCCTGCATTCACTAGACTGCTTGTTGAAGATAAATTATAATTAATATGTAGTTTTTGACATTATACAAACACTCTAGGGGCTTGATAATATTAAAATAAGGAGAACAAATGTCCCAAAATACATCCTCCATTTTTAAGTCTTTCTAGATGTTGTTGCCCTGCTAGATTTTTAAATAAAGAGATCAATTTCCCACAAACTCATAAATCATTTTGGAACAACGAGTGAGGTTTTCAAAGCCCTAAAACTAATGAACATGATCATCAAAGTATTAATCGCACATATATAGTTTACCATATCTAGCCACATAA
The DNA here is from genome assembly GCA_037957365.1 of Torreya grandis. Classification (NCBI taxonomy): domain Eukaryota; kingdom Viridiplantae; phylum Streptophyta; class Pinopsida; order Cupressales; family Taxaceae; genus Torreya; species Torreya grandis. The sequence continues at coordinate 1,213,436 of JARHVA010003016.1, forward strand.
TAATGGAAATGTCACTAATCTTTTAAAATTATTTGATGGTTTTGGACAACCCCCTTATAATTTATTGCATCTAGATATTATTTATGATACTATTTTAAATCTAATTAGGCTTATTTGTAATGTTAAGGAATAAATGTGATGTAATTTGATATAGATTCATTTATCTCTGCTATATTTTGGTAAATCCATGCTCTCTTCTATCTTTTAAGATTTTAAATTTTGGTGAGCCTACATTATTTTACATGCTTTATATCCTTTTAAGGTTATATCTTATTTCCATAATGATAGATCTGGTTGTTCTAAGCTTGTAATCATTCATATTTACATTTATCTATATCTAATTTTTATGCTTAATTTCAAACCCTTATGTGATGTGTTTCCTTCTTAGGATTATATCTTGTTGTGCATTGTGTCACATTTGAATCCATATCATTATTCTATGGGTTTCTCTATTGTTTACTTTTTAGGATTTTGCTTAGGATCATCTATCTTTAGTCCTAGCCATTCATTTTAACAATTATTGTATATCTTTTGTTTTTGTTTGTTTATTGAAATCATGAAATATATTTTTCAAGTAAAAAAATATAATACATGTACAATAAAATCATACCCTATGAAAAGAGTACAATAAGTTCACACTAGGACTAACCTTGGGGCAATCAAAGATTCAAGTCCCAAGGCTAACCATCAGAAACATTACAAAATTACATGGCACATGTGACCAAAAATAACAAACACCATAGATATAACTAAAATGGAGAAAAATACTAAGTGATTAATGTAACCAACCATGCTAAAGGAAAAGGAGAAGGTAGTGGACTATTAGACTTATATCTCTAACCAACACCATGTTGGTGTGTAGTGTCAGGTACAAGATCCCACATATCATGCTCTGCATTTTATTCCTTAGTCTCCCAATGAGGGAGTGAAATAGCCAAAGATATCCAAGGAATTTTATTTTGACCATCCCATATATAAATAATAAATCCAAAAGGTCCATAATTAACCTGGAGTGAAGGCCACTGCCATGCCCCCAAAGGGTGAGAGCCTTTGGTAAGGATGAGGATTAGAGAATGCAGGGTGACTATGCAACTTACACCACCCCATACCTTTATTCCTCCACCCTTGATCCCTTCTTGGAGTTTCTTGTTGTGGATAAACATGAATAAATCTTCTAACAGTACATGGGGTATTACCTTAGTGGCCAATGAGTGTGCTGAGGTGATCCACATCTAGTTAAAATTTCTTTACTTGTATTTGGATCTATAACATGACATTTGATAATGTATAGATTTTAATACCATAAAAAATATTTGTATAGATGTGTCTTTTTAAAAATAAAAAATATTTATAAACTTGAAAGAGCATCTCAATGTGAAAAATATGCCATATTTTCTTAAACTTTGCAGGAAGAATAATATAATCCCCAAGCTTGATGATGTGCTAAGAAATATGTATTGGTATAAAGGGATGAGATAAAGAAGTGAATCCATTTATGATGTCTCACATAAAATAAAAATATGTGTTTGAGAGACTTGGTTTGACTATAGGCATGGAATTTAAGAGAGGGAATCCCCATGCAAATTAATCTATCACCCACCTATAACCCTTGATAGAAAATGGACTAGAAAAATAAAGTTAATTAACTATAAGATACTATAATTTTTGGAATTTTATAATCCAATAGAAATGAAATGTTCACATTCCATAATTTGTTGAGCATCTCCCATGAAAAATTATCTAGGTTTAACCACTAATAACCAGGTTTGGACTTATTATCAGTAATTCTTAGGTTTCACCATAACATGCTAATTACAAGGATAACAATATGATTTAAATAAGAAATTACATGAACTTATAGACATATAGGGGTTTCCCACATCTAAATTGAAATTGCATATATTTAACTTATGAGAATACACTTGTAGGGCAAATAGATCTAGTCAAATGATAACAAAGCTTATAATGAATGGATTTAAACATGACATACATTTTGAACATATAATTCTATAACTCGTAGAATAAAACATAAGGAAATTATATTATATAGTTGATTAATTTTGATTCATAATTATTCATAATAATAGAAACACTAATCATACATATATATGCATATAATATGAGTGAAAAACTCTATTATAATTCTTCTCATTGAGATAAAAATACTCTATAATTTACTATCAATTATGAAAAAATTGAACCCATTCTATTACGAACTGAAGGAATATATATCCAACAAGTTGTTACCATTCTTAACCTCTAAATCCATATTTAGCACACATACGTTCCAAGCCATACTTGGTTTCCTTGTAATGCCAACAATACCAAAATAGATTAACCATGAAATAATGTAGACCACCTATACAATATAAGGAAATTGTAAATTTATCCACACGAAAATTATATTTGATGAAGCAGTATGGTTCTTGCATTCACCTGCTAATAGTTTCTTGGATTTAAACTATTGTGTTGTCTTGAGACAATGTCATAGAGGCATGGAGGCACAAAATATAGTTTGGACTCACAAAAATTATAGATCACTCAAGGTGTCAGGGACCATTTTTCACCTTGGTTCACACTACTTATCCACCCTCATAGTTTTTCAACTAAATAGTAAGCTAGCCTATCACCCTCTTGGGTTTTAAATAAACAAGCTAAACCAAGAAGGTCACCCTATCAGGTTTTCAGCCAACTTGGCACTATGATGTAATATGAACCAACCTATAGTAAAACTAAAGAATAAACTTTCAAAAAAATTCCACCTACATTGATTTGGATGGATGATGGAGGCATAGATGGTGTTATATAACTAGAAGGTAGTTGTGAAGTAGATTATGTGTGCTATGATGAACCTGTGGTAATAAAATTATGGTATTTAAGTTTCTATTGCAATTGACTAGGGGAAAAATGGAGGAATTTACACCAAGGCTTATGAAGAATTATTTAAATTAGCCAAGTTAGTATTATAAAAATACCAAGTGATTAAAAACTCTTGTGTACTAAGCAACAATTCCCATAGATGAGTTTGAGAATATAAAATTTGGTGAATGTTACTATCTTCCATAGTAGGCAAAGTAGATTTAGAAATAGATGGCTTTGTAGTGATGTCTACATGTAGATGTGTAAGTTTATCAACATGACATTGTGTTTTTACCCTTAGAAAAGTGTTTTGAAACATCTAATTTTACCAAGTTTGGAGTTGTTGCATAACATAGTCCTGAGCCTAAAGAGAAGTCTATAATATTATGCCTACACTTATAAAAGTGGAATATTGATCCTGAAAAGTAGCTCACAAATTAAAAGCGGTAGTAAATCTAGGTTGAGCACTATTCTAAATTGTATCTAATTATTATTTCCAATCAAACATATTTTGAGCCAACTACATGGTTTGGCTGAGTGCAACTATAATATCGAACTGATATGACTCAAGGAGTTCATATAAGACTCCAATTTTTGATTTAATGGCCTAGCCTTATGATGCAAGATTGGATAAATGTTAAATATTCTACTAGTCTTGGATGAGCTATGCAACCAAAAATAAAATTTTCTTAGGATTTGAAAGAATGTTATTATCGATAACTTACTTGTAAAGAGATGGGCATGCATCTTCGATGAGATCGTTGACATTGCTGATTTGATGGTGAAGCTCAATGTTGTCATTAACCAATTGCATATCCCTCTTCTCTAAAGAGACTATTATTTGGGTATTGACCTCCTAAATTGTAAACACCCCTTCCACTTGCTTAGCCAATAAAAGATATGAAACATCTAGAGATGCTTTGGTTGTTAATGGATCCATAGCCAAAGTAGTCATTCATGTACTAGATAGAATGCACTGAAGTGGAGCAAGGGGAAAAGATAAAATGGTCCCCCAAGTAGATAATGTAGGGACATCCAAAGTTAAAAGACTCTAAAATCCTATTAGTGTACCCTACACTTGAGTATCCATAGCCTCCATTTACTCCCATAGAGTTTCCACAACCTTCACATCCTATAGTGTTGTTGTGGTGGGTTTTTATGGTGTGATTACTACCTTATTTGTGGGGCTCTACATATCCTATGTTGATGTCTATGTGGTCTCAACCTTATTTTCCTACCTTGTATACTAGGCATCAGTTGTGGATTTATCTTTCACCTCTGCCTCCTCAACCTATTTCTATGTCTAGGTGGCAATGTGAGCTGCTTCCTCTTACTACCTCTTCTCCTGCACTTCCTTCTCTATGATTACTTATTTCATTGTGGCCTCATCTATACACTTAACCTCTTCCTTTCTTTGGGACACAACTATAACTACCTTTTCTACTTATTATTATTGGTTGGTGGTTTCCTCTTGTGCTTGTGCTTTTTGTAAGCACTGAGCTTCCTGGGATTTCTTAGCTTTTAACTTAGCCTCAGCCTTATCATGACATTTCTCCTCCTACCAATCTCAACTTTGAGCTAATCATGCCTCTTCTTCATTCATAAATTGTTTTTCCTCCTACATCTATGTATCGAAATCCACCTCTTATATATCGGTAATATGATCATCTAATGGCGAAGTGGATGAAGAAATGATATATTCCTACATAGTGGTATTATTCATATGATTTTTCTTCTATTTAGATAAAAGAATTACCCATTCATACATTTGTAATGATATGATGTGTGGTGGTAGAAAAACCTATGAGATTGGTATAATTAATTCTTCTTCATATACAAACATGGAAGGAAGTGTTGTTTCTTATTCTTCTTCTTCAAATGTCTGATGGTAACATTATAGCATCCAATTATTTAGTATAAGATTTCTTGAAGGACTTTTAGGTAGAGAAATGAATGGTTGTGGTTAGGAATAACTAATAAAACCTCTCCTTCAATGGATAACACCTCCTATATTTTCTAAAATATTTCCTCTTTACCAATGGTGTCAATAATGATAGGAGGAAAAGGGGGTAATTCAACCCACAAATGTTGTGATACCCAATTCTATATTTGTATGATGTAGACCACTTTATAGAAGAAAAAATCCTCTCATTCCTTCTCATACAAGTATATTTCCATGTCAACCATCATTGTGTGGTAGAACTCCTTCTTATTTGTTTGGATATTAAACCAGTGACATTGTGTTATGATTCATGGAACATTAAGGTCATCTAGCTAAGTCCTCTAGCTATATGTCTTACATCAAGGTGGAGATGATGACTTTAAATCTATGGGAGCCTTGAATTTATTTTTGTCTTGTGGTGTAGCTATTGTTACTTTGGTGATAGCGGTGATTGGGACCCCTGGTGGTATTGTTTGTAAAGGAGTTACTCTGCATATGGCTAACTGATTCTAATGCTTAACCTTACACTACATAGTATCCATGTCAATGAAAAATGGTAGAGGTGCACTCAAGGCCTTAGGTAATTCATGAACTTGGATGACCATTACCTAATGAAGTTTGGTCACCCCAACATGTTGTCCCAAATACTTCATGACATTTGGAGGGATGCATTCGTTACTAACAATTATTTCAACTAGTTCATCCCATTTGGCATTGAACAATCATTGATGAGTAAAATAAGTGATCTCCTACTACTTCCAAGTGATATTCTAAAATGCAACATCTGACCAATAGTTAAAACATGGATGGGTGATTTCATTTGGAGGCTTCCACTACATAAAGACTGATAATAAAATTAAGAACTAGTACTAAAATCTATGTTTCACAAAGGACATGACTTTATCAATGTTGTTGATGGCCTCAGACACCAAGAAATATGGCCAATTAAATTATTTATTAAGGTAGACCATGCGATGGGTGACATCAATGACAACTTTGGTTACTTTTTTAGTGGCCTTGGTTTTTTGCCATAACCTGTTAGTTATGCATTCTATGAGAATGCACACTGGATCATCTTTGACATCTTCTAGTGGTATCCCTCAATGGCCTCTTACATAAGCATCATAGATTTCATGTAGAATAGGTGAGATTTTGGATTTGTGGGAACCTAGAGGCCTTCTTCATGCCAGTAGTATGGTTTCATGCACCGTGGTAGCTTCATTGACATAGATGGTGATGTCTGAGGAAATTAAATATTCCCTTGATTATATTAACATAGTAACAACTCCATAATATCTCTAAATTGCCCAAATGTAGGCAATCAAATCAACCATTCAAAATCCATGTTATGGAGTTGGTGGACTAGTGTAACTACTAATTATTGTACTCCTTAAATTGTTGTGGGGGTACATATTCATTTTTGGTGAGATTAATAGAAGGGATTACATCTGGGTCCACAAATTTTATTTATCACAAATTATTTCCAATCCTGATGTCTTCTTGCTATGTAATAATGAGTCCTCACCATAACTAAGAAGGATCATAGGCAACCATTTTGTAAGCTCTATAAATAAAAAATTACTATGTTCAAAATTTTACCACTCACAGATACTAACTTAGAAGGCAATTCTTCATAGGTACTAATGTAGAAGGATAATTCATCATAGGTTCAATGTGCTATGCTCAAGGGTCTACAAAGTGTAAAATGACATTATGAATATCCAAACACCCAATTTATAGATCTCTGCACACCATTTCATATCCTAATTTATATATTTTAGCCTTAATGTCATTTAATTAGAAATATCTCCTTTTACTAGGTTGTCATGATTTCTACTAAGCTAGCATCCCTTGTATGACCTGATGATCAAGTGATGTGACTAGCTACCTAGCCATTCACCCTCCATACATGATTATTCTTTTCTTGATGTTGACCCTTCCCCTTATATTTGTCATTAATCCACTCCAAATAATTATTATCTGTTATTTGATTAATATCTTTCCACTCATGTCTTTCCTGGACTTAAATTATGACACACTAGATCCCATTAAACATGTTTTCTTTTTTGTCAACGCTATTCATGTTATTAATGGCACTGTTCTGCTATGGTCTTAGATTTAAATTTATAAAAATACCATACACACTTCTGATCTATCCACATAACCTCAAATAAACAATCCAAATTCACACAACATAATTAAAACAAATCGTAATCTAGGATGCTGTGATTTAACACCTAGTTATGCTTAGGAACACAACTTATTGGTGGTAGGGTTTGAGCCTATTTCCATTCACCCTTCCAAGTATAATGGCTCCCTGTAAATCCTTTGAGGCCATGGTCTCTTTCTATGTTAACTCATGAATGATATATGGACCTTTCCATCTGATATGGAGCTTACTTAGGAAGGCTCTAAACTAATTGTCATAAAGTAAAACTAGTTGATCCACATGAAACTCCTTCATGTGTATATTATTATCATACTAATATTTCTAAATATGATTATTTACCTCTTATATCAAAGATGATATATGTCTATCTTCATCCAAGAAATTTAGCTCAAATATCTAAATTGTCAAATATTCTTGATCACCCATATGCATAATGACTGTGATTCATAGACTAGGTAAAAAATACTCCATGGGCATAATAGCTTCTAAACTATAGACCAATTTAAATAGGATGAAACCTATTTCATGTTTATAGTGTGTGCGATATTCCCATAAAATTATAAGAATTCAATCCTCCCAATCATCTCATTGAACATCACAGACCATAGTGAACATATTACCAAGTACCTTGTTCACAGCCTTAGCTTGGCCATTTTCATATGGATGATAAGTTGTAATTTTGTGGTGCACTATTATGAATTCATATGTGAGAGTCTTTATCATTTTAGTCAAAAAGTGCATACCTCTATCACTTACTAGTCTGATTGGGAAACCAAATCAGGTAATGATGTTCACATATAAGAACTTTGTTGTATCTTTTACACCATAATTGGTTGTCCCAATTGATTATACTGATTTGGTAAAGTAGTTTATCATAGTAATTATATCCCTTTCATGACTATGTTTACTAGGTGGATTGATAGGCCCCACATAATCAACTCCCCATTATTTGAAAGGTTGTTGTGTGAGCATTGGTTGTAAATGCATTTCACCTCTCTGGTTTGGTTTATTCATCGATTGGCACACATCACACCCTTGTGCAACTTTTTAATCATCTTAAACTAAGTAGGGACACCATAAACCACTCTATAAGATTTTTATTATAGTGGCACCTCCTGTGAAGTGATATCCAACTATCCCCTAATATGCTTCTTCTAGTATTTGAGGTTGCTCATGTTCTAGTGGAACTCTGTGTAACACCTCGTATTTATACTAAATAATAAATAAATACATCAATAATACTATATGGAAGGACATTAATAATTAGCTATTTCTTATCCTTTTTATATAGTGTTTGGGAAATGTCCCTTATTCTAAAAGTTTTTTGATTTCATCCAATTTTCCTAGAATCATAAACACATAGAATAAGTGTGCATCAAGAGAATCATCTTAAACTTCTTATTATTCATCATTTTGGAGTTATCTTAAATGGTCTGGACTCACATTCTCTCATCCTAGTTTAACGTTAATCCTAAACTAGAAATCTTGGAAGAGAATTAGCCACCATGATATGCATCTTCCTAGGAAAGGTTTGTTGACTAGGGATCATAATGCTTGGTGATCGATAAATAGCTCAAAGGGTATGGCTAATATTAATGGTTAAAATTTTGTAATATGCACACTATTTCCAAGGCCTTTCACTCGGTTATAATATAATTATTTTTAGAAGCAAATAATTTTGTAGTTAAGAAATAGATTGGATGATCCAAAACACCTTCACCTAGTTACACTAATATGGTTCTGACTATGATTCTAGGTACATCCACATGCACATGGAATGACTTACTCTAGTCTAGAAAGATTGAAATCAATGTAGTCACCAATCTATGTTTTAGGTCAATGAATGCTATTTGGCATTCTTCTATCCATATGAACTATGTTCCTTTCTATAAAAAATTCTCTAAAGGGGTAGATATAGTTGCATACCACTTTATGAACTTACTATAGTATCCTTTATGGATAAGACAAGAGCTCACCTCTATCAAACTTGTATGTGGTGGCATTCCCATAATTACTATGATCTTAGCTTTATCTACTAGTTTACCCTTACTACAAACTACATGACTTAACAAAACCCCAAAGGGTGTAAAAAAACATTTATTTAAATTTTGCACCATGCACAACATTATACATCTCTCCAACATCAATCACATTTTAGATAAATGATTTATAAATAATGAAAATACTACCTAATCATCCAGATAGACATCCATAAATTCATGGATAAAATCCTTAAATGCAGTGACTAATCCTTTAGATAAAACTAAAAGTGTATTATTCAAACCAAATGGCATTACCTTATATGATAAATAACCCTACCCTATTGCAAACATAGACTTGGATCTATCTTATTTCGTGATTGCAATTTGATGATATCTATTTAACCCATTTGTAAAGGAATGTACTTCATGGCCTGCATCTACTTCTAAAACTTCATCAATGAATGGGATAGGAAATGGATCATTCACACATGCCTCATTCAAAATGTGATAGTCACCATAGATTCATATTTAACCAAATTCTTTGGTTGTATGACCATGGGGCTAATCCAATCAACTTTTTCCATAGGAAATATAATACTATCTTCTTGCATGCAGTCTAGATCTACCTTCACTTTTAGATTCATATTTGGATTCAATAGATAGGGTATTTTATTAATAGGCATGATTCATTAATTTAACTTAATGTGCATTTCCCCTAAGGAAGGATGCACCCCCTTAACCTATGAGAATTTTATAGGTAACACATCTTGGTAGTCTCTTAAGAACTACATCACTTTTAAGATATCTTCTTGGGACCAATAGTCTTCAATATGTGCCAACTTAGGAATGTCCTCTATTCTTATGTTCCCCACATATTCCTTTATTAGTTCATGATAAACATTTCATTCCTTTATGGGGATTGAGTCACACAATATCTATTGAGATTCTGGTTCTTGTATATGTAGGTGTTAGAATTATTTTTTGTTTGATTGATCTATGATAAGTTCTGGGAATGGTTCTTAATCATGTTCTAGATCAAATAAATTGGCTAATGTAATATCATCTACATCATCATTATACACATCAAACATCCACTCATATCAATCTTGTATCTTATGACATAGTTTAACAAAGACTTAGTCCTTCCCCTTTTCTACTTTGTACGTCTATAAGGCATTATTCATATCGTAGACTATGCTTTCCTATGAAGATGATTCAGCTTCACTATCTAAGTATTCAACCCATCCTGGCATAGAAAAGTTTTTAATTTATGCAATTCCTTGTGTGTCAAAGTATTCTCATCCTCAAAAATGAATTTATGAATAAAATCACTTTGAACTTGTTCCCAATGCTTTGTTTCCTACTTCTACTCTTGATGTATGTACCAAGCCACTGGAAGAACATTTAAGGTATATCTAGAGACATGTACCTAGTATTTTCGTGCCATAGATTGCATAGTCCATAATTCAATACATTGATAAATGTGAAGTTCAAGACAATATCCCTCATGGAATAATAGCCATTATTTTTTAATTATTTCTAGTAATAGGAACCTGACTATAATCATTTCATACTCTTCATCCCAACATAACTACTCATTCCAATGGATGCACCACAAGTTATCAATAATTCCCTTAAGTTCATAATTTAGAGAACCAACTCTTTGATCAATATATATTACATGTTTGTTGGAATTGCAAGATAATCTAACCAACATCCTTGGTGGTGACGTACTGAGGTAGACTACACTCCATTGAAAATAACATCCATAAAGGACATACCTCATTATTTCCATTATACTTGTTGAGAATGTGCATATCTAAGTCTCCATGTACTGACAAATTTATGTCCCATAGTAGAATGCCTTTTGATATAGGTTCTATGTAATCTATGTCTATATGACCCATCTAATACATGAAATCTATGTCTGACTAAGTTGGGGATATTACAAACATAGATCATACATATCCACTTTGGTCTATGGAATATCTATATGATATAAAATAGGTTTGTGAGATAGGTATTCTATGCATAGGGATATTTTTTTAAACTAGTGTGATCTTAAACAAAAATGCAATTACTAGCTCTAAGGGCTCGCTGTTTGTCTTCTGCATTCACTTTCATATAGTGACCATCCATACAAATATATGGTGAATATGTATCCTTAATAATGAAATAGGGTTTATTCCCATCTTTGTTTAAAATAATTACTATAATCTTGTCTTCCTGGTGGGATTTGAATAGGTTCATGATTGTGTTGATGGTCATTTGACCATCATATGCCCACTTTTTACCTATCAACATAGGATAATGAATCTCATCCATCTTCATATCAATTAATTCAAAGTTACCATGTAGGCTCAGCTCTATAACCTTGATTTACACATCATCTAGGTGATTGATAGGTTCAAATCATCCATTATCTATAAGGCTTAGTGTGATAGGGCTATAACTTAGCATAGGTCACCTAATAACAACCTACGTGGATCTAGGAATCATATTGAAAATGCTTCCAAAATCAAATACTTCATTGGGTATATCATACCCTGTGACCTCAATATCCATTCTAAAATCAACATCCTAAGGTTTTTTATTCTTAACACACTAGATCATTGTATCAATCAATTATTGGCCTTTCTGTACACATTCTAGATGATTATGTAGTAGGTTGGTGATGTTCTAATAAATGTCTTCATTTCATAAGGCATTGAGTAACTTCATAAGATCTGTCAAAGTAGTGATAACACCATCTTGTCTTAAAATCTAAACTATCTATCCATATATGTATGCATCAATAGATGAAACACCATCTCCTATAGTCTCTTATTATTGAAGCATTTTCAAAAATTGGGTTACTTCACACATTAATCCTTTCTCAATAATGGGTTCAAAGTACTTATTTCATTGAGATGTACTTATCCCCTCATCATTTAGAATATCCAATGGTGGTAATATTTGTTCCACATGTTTTTAGCATGTAACAATTTATAAGAAATCATCTTCTTAGGGTTGAGTGTTAACCATATTCACATTCTGTATGACCTTCTTCATGTACTATTTATCTAAGACCAGACAATCCTCTATGTCATGCTATTATGAAGTCCTATAATAAGCACAATACAATTATCATTGGGGTTCATAGGATGATTTATTTTTATATGGTTAAATTATCTAGATAAATAACACTATATTAGACTACTCTACGGATTAATTCACCTTACTCCTTGTACACTACCTTGATATCCTCCTCTACCTCCTCTAAATCCACCCCAATTGGTTTAGAATCCCCAACCACTTGATTGCTGAGGCATAAAGTTTTGAAAAGCCTACAGGGAATTCCACCCTTATTATTGTTAGAGGCCATCATACCCACCATATTGGTACTATGAAAGCAATGGTTCCCAACTTGATTGTTGTGCCTAGGGAATCACAAAGATTCCAAGAGGTGAAAGATTGATATTGTGTGTTTGGAGGTGTCCATGTTTGATAAGGTGTTGTCCAGTTTACCACACCTTGTGGTTGAGATTATGGTGCCTTTGATATCCAAGCCATACTTAGCTATGTTGCTCTTGTAATGCTAATTTATGGACTAGGAATTTTTAGGGTTATAGTATCTATCTTGTATGTGGTGACTACAAAAACATTATTTGTAATATCTTCTTTGAGCTCCTGAAGAGATCTATAACTTTTTTCATCATGATTATGAGATTGTATAAGTTACAATACAAATAATGTGGATGTTAGACATACTATCAAAGGAGATGAAAATTAAAGGTTGCATGTCCTACCACTCTAAAAACTTCACCTAATCATGTTTCAAGTTTAGGATACTCATTCCTATGATGTCCTTCCTAGCCACACTCTATACACCATAGGCCTGATTTATGCTTATCTCCTTCTCCTTTATAATGATCCATATTTTTTAAAGAGAATTTGTAAATTACTATATATTAGGGAAGTTTAAGTCATAGCATCACCATAGTCTTTTATTTGTTCAAACCTTATCATAAATACTCATGCATCTACCTTAGTGCCAAACTGGGTCTCTGTAATGGAAAATCGTATTCTTATTTTCAATCATTCTACAAATCATTCTAATTTATCCTTATCTTCTAAGATAAATTATAAATTTTTCATAATGTCAAAAAATATGTGATCATAGTTGTTGATAGACTCTTTTTCTCCCTACCAAATTTCTTTTAAATCTTGAATAATTTGGCTAGAACATTTCATAATATTAAACTCTATGATTAACATGTTTTTTTAAATTCTTGTAGTCTTGTTGCATTGGTATTACTATGGAATATGAATTTCAATGTATGGCCACTTAAATCTCAAATAAAATCATAGTTCATTACCACTTAATTGATATTCCTTTAGCCTGCTACTTCATGGCATAGGTGAGTAGGTACTATTCAGGGTCCACAAACCCATCATGCTAAACTAGATGAATCAAAGACCCCAACTAGGATTCCATATTGATATTTCTCATAGGTATCATATATGGTTGTTATGTAACTAGAATATATAAATTTAATGGTCTTGGTGGTGATTTATATAATGGAATCACCTACTATATTTCCAAGTTGGTGTTGTTGATGATGAAGTAGTTTTAGATGTGTCTTCATTGTCCTCCTCCTCCTCTTCCTCCTCCTCCTCCTCCTCCTCCTCCTCCTCCTCCTCCTCCTCTTCTAATATTTCAATTTTGGTGATAAACTCTTTATCTTGTGAAATAATTAAGGGATATATCTCTATTAATAATAAAGATTTTATTTTCTTCTTTTTTTGCTCAGAAAATTTATGATCAACTTCACGATGTGCTTCCTCCTACATTTTACTAGTTCTCCTATGAATTGATTTTGTGATAGGACCTTAACAATCTTTGTCTTCTAAGGTGGCATAGGAACTTATGTGATTTTTAACAAAAATAGGCTCAAGGGATGCGTTCTCCTATGGTGAATGATTGGTACCTCCAAAAATGAATTTCGTGAAACTTGAACATGTGATATGTCTATGACTATATGCCATCTTTATTCTCTTCTAGGGAATATCCCTTTGTAAGCATGCAAGTTTATAACTACCTAATCTAATTCTATACTAGTTTTTCCCTCCTATTATCTCACTCATTCTTCATATTTCTATTTCTCTCTATTTGGTCTACCCAGGCTCTTTGCTCCTTTCATCTCTTATATCTTCTCATTTTGCTCTACTCTCACTCTGATATTCTATTCTACTACTACTCCTACTCGTAGCTTCTCAGATAGCTCCCTATTTCTTCCATATTTTCTATTTTTGTAACTCTCTAATTATAGAGTCTTCTTTTGATTCTTATCCTCTTGGTTTTCTATCCTAAATTTAGGTTCAAGCCCTATCTTCTCATCTCTTCACCATTCAACCTTTAGTCACACACATCCCCATGTCCCCTGAAGTGACTACTCCATACTAAAAGGAATAGGAAGCATGGCCTTTTATATAGATAACATATTGATCAACAAAGGAAGTCACTATAAAAATTTACTTCTGATCCATCTAAGAAATAAATATTTAAATATACATAGGTAAAATTGCCTTAATTTTATACAATTTATTTTACATGTGTTTCAAATCACCTTATAAATTTTTCTTGGTCCTATTTTGGGACATAGATTTTCCAGAGTTAATATGCATGTATGGTTCTGAATTGCCAATAAATAATATGAGACATGTATTGGTTATCTATAATTGCTAGGTGCATGTATGTGTGTGTGTGTGTGTGTGTGTGTGTGTGTGTGTGTGTGTCTATATATAAAGGTGTATAGTTTTATAAGGACCACCTAGGACACAATGTGTTTAAGTTAATAATTATATTTTGGATGGCATGGTTAATTGAAATTAAAAAATATTTGAAAGGCCATTATTATGGATATGATTAAGACATTTTGGCAGACCTTATTATATAGTTTATAATATTAAAACTATAAAAATGTTATCAAATTTTTTGGCACCATTTATAAAACTAAGTAAAACAAACATGCACTTCCTTCTAGATGGTTTTAATAACTATAAAGTTTAATAATAAATAATTCTCAAACCCAATGTTTATTTTATTTATAGCATTGAATGTGGTACATGAAGAATTAAAGATATGGGGATCAAGGTTGAGATATTGCCCCTTTTTAAAGTGAATTGGTGTCAAGATATTGAGGGTCCCCAAGGAAAAATTTAATGTTGGTCCAACATGTCACCTAAAGGATTAATGTTAGTTACTCGAATACATATGTGATGGTTTCTCAAAATTTCTAGTCATTTATGCAAGCTATTAGCAAAAGTGGAGATTTGTAGTCAAAATATTGGAATGAGAGGTTGAAAATGAAGATGAAAATTATTTCTAAGCTAGTTTCCTTCTAATTTCAAGGTATGTATCTATGTTTCTTTTATTATGAGAGTAGTTGTTTGAATTTCATGTTGGTTTTCTTGGAAATTTTGTGTATATCTACAAATCTTTTCCTTAAAAAAAGGATTTTATTTCTTTCACTCATTTTGAATCCACACAGTTATTCCATTTGCACATGTTATATAAGGTTGATATGTTCTCAAAATTTGTGAAGTGGGTATTTTTGGGTTACTCAAAAATATGGTTGAAATGACCATGGGGCTTTATTGCATTTATTCAGTTTATTTTTTGTGCATTGTTTAAAAGTAGTATTTTTTGTGCCATTATTTCTCAAAATAAATTATTTTCTTGCTTGTTTAAAAGAAATATGTTGTAAAGACCAACCAGATAATATAATAAATTGATTATAGCATAAATTGTCTAGGTGATATAAGATTGATATAAGATTGTCTTGAGTTGTTTTGTTTCATTTCTTTTTTAGATCATTGATATAAGATTGTTTCATAAATAATTCATTCTACATATTTTCATCATGTTGCAATAACATATTGACTCTGCAGTTGATATATTATCTTTTGGATTCGTCATGTGATTTAGATAAGTAATTTTTTGTTACAACACATGATTCTATAAAAATAAAACAAATATGATGGTTTAGTACAAAATTTCCATCTTAAATCATTTTGAGACTAACACTGAACATTAGAAGATTGATTTTTTTAGGCCAACTCTTTAATAGATTGAGATATCTATGATGCAAATTAAAATGACAAATAACTAGTAATAGCTCCTACCCATTTGTACATGTACTATGCAATTTTTGCTTTGATAAAAATTAATGAAAAAGAAGTAAATAAAATTTCAATTTTGCCCAGCCTTTTAAAATTAAGATTTTCATTATAGTATTGTGCATGCTTTTCAGGTCCTTATCAATTCTAAAGATATTACTGTAGCCTTTAGTTTTTATTAAATGACATTTAAAAGTTATCCCTTTTAACCAATCAATAGCTAATATTTTTTTGCATGTGTAGACTTGTAATGTAAAAAATTATAAACATGCTCATTTCTTAAAAAAAAAAATTTACAAACACATTTGTGAATTATGATTGGTGGACAGGTTTGAGATCTTATTCCTAGCTTCAATAATCTAAAAAAAGATGGTATCATGTAAGTACAAACATATTTAATACTTTTTTCACTTATTAATATTGGCATGAGTGGTCAATAGTGATATGAATGAATAAACAATTGCTATACCAATGAAACAATCACCATATTCACCTAAATGGCCCAAAAAAAATGAATGCCCCCAAAACATATAATATTCCTAGTTATACCTCAAGTATAATGGGATTCTATTCATTTATTAACTCACAAGCTTTATCATTGAACACTATAATATAGGGATATAATGTTGATTGAGCCCATGTTGTACATTTTATGTCCTTGACATTTTCGCTACACAAACATAAAGGGCCCTATAAAAACATCAATTATAATTTCTAAGGCTTCAAATTTGAGTTTTCATAAAGGTAAGTATTTGTGTCTTCCCTTTCCATGTGGTAAGATAAAATGGACCTTATTATATAGTTTATAATTTTGGAACTATAATTTTTTTTTTGAATATATATTTTTAGTTATGTTATCCTCACTTTTCATAGTTGTCTTGCCTTATGGCCCCATAGTTGGTTTATACTTTATACTCTGATTTTTTTTCACAATTTTTAGTATACTTAGTTCATTATATATCTAGTTGGTGTTTTAAGAGACTTACCTAGGTTCGTACTCAATTTATACTAAATACTAAAATGATCTTACCATATGTACTGCATAAAAAGAGTCCTAGAGAACCATATTTTTGGGACATGAAGGATTTAAAAAAAAAAAAAAAACCATTATAGATTTCAACCTCTCCCTCAGGTACATATTGAATCTTGATCATGTTACATACATTTATTTAATTATTTTAGAAAGGATAAAACATGATCCACTAGATGGAAGACTTGCTGACTTGCTCTAGCAACCTTCACAACTATTATATATAGACATAATAAAAAAGATATAGATGAATCAACTGTGAGGCTCACATTTTGAAAACACAACCAGCCATAGAAATTGTAGAGAGTTTTTCATACTGTATTTTACTTTTAAATGTTTAATATAATAATTATATTTGTGTTGACATGGTTTTTTAATTGAAATAAAAAAATATTTGAAAGACCATTATTGATTATGGATATGATTAAGGCATTTTGGCAGATCTTGTTATATATTTTATAATTTTAAAACTGTGATTTTTTTGAATATATTTTTTAGTTATATCATCCTTGATTTTTATAGTTGTCTTTCCCTATGGCCCCATAGTTGGCTTATACTCTATACTTTGATTTTTTGTCACAAGTTTTGCTATTCTTAGTTTATCATATTATTTGATTGGTCTTTTGAGAGACTTACAGATCTATGTACTCAATTTATACTAAGTCATATGGCCATCAAATTTAGTCCTTAAAAAGAAAGACAAATTTAATCATTTAAAAGGACAAAATTAATAATTAAAAATAAGGAACCATAAATAAGATCTCAAATTTAAACTTCTAATCCTCTAACCTCTTTTTCCATTGGTTTTTTAATTAACATAAATTGCCTCTTATAAAATAAATATACGTAAGTGCTTAAAATTGATTTAAATACTATAACCAAAAAACCCTAAAACCTAAATTCATATAAATTCATTTTTTTAAATTTTTATTCCTTTGTGGTTGTGTGAATCACAAAGCAAGTAATAGTTGCAATAGGAGGCCAAAGAGGATTCTAGACAACTAAAAATAAAGTATAATCCAATTAAGAAATACAATCCCTACATATTTGTAAATGTTCACACACTTTTAATGAATTCGACATATTTTTAAAGGGATTCAAACTATTCCCATGCTATTTTTTTAATTAGATCTTTGCTCACAATGTGAAAACCCTTTTTTATCTTATATCAAAACCCTTAATATTAAAAACAATTTAGTTATCACATAGGATTGTTTGTTTAGTAATAAGATCAATAATATCTTTGCATTTGTTTGGTATTATTTTTAAAGTAATGAGATCAACAAGACCTCAAAAAACTTATGAATGTGTGTTTGGGCACTGATGTGGTGATGAATTTTTTTAAGAGTTTGACACACCTACTTAAGGTTTAGGTTCAGGATGGGTTGTAGTAGTTCTTATTCATGTTGTCTCTCATATCCTCTTAGATTGGATTTATCCATTTGAGAAAGTGTTTGAAGTGGCTAGACTACCCCAAATTTCATAGGGTAAAGAAAAATAGTTGTTCTAAAAAAATTAGGGTATCCACTGATCATAATCATTATTCCACCTAAAGCATATTTTCCCCATGAATGTGTTTGGGTAAAGGGGTTTAACTATGATTTTTTGCCATTATTTATTGGTTTCAATATGATGCTTGATTTGTCAACTATTTATAATTTTTTTAAAAATATCTAATAGAAATCACTTGTCAATTTATATCAAAGTGGAAAATTTGCCAAATATTTGCCAGTGGAATTATACCTGAACTCTAGGATTCACTAGGATTTTATAGTAAGATTTTAGGGGTCTATTCTTAAAATTATCCTTGGTATCCATTAATGGTGTAATTTACCTCATGATTTATCACATGAATCCAACTAGTATCTAGGTTCTATGAGCACTCTATTTTTTCTTCAATCCATGTAATAAAATCAATAGTTCTAAATTGAAAACACTGGAATTCTAATCTATCCAATCATGTAACTAATAGACTAGGCAATTTGCACCAAAATATCTCTTAGATATCACCATAGATATGTTATTATATTATTTATTTCACATTACACCCTATCCTCTATGTTTCTTATTCTATGAAATTATGAATCTTTTTCTCTAACTAGATTTTTACCCCTCTTTGACTAGATAACCATTGCAACATCTCCTTGGTTGATGAGATCCATGCTCACTGCACCATTATTAGCAATGGTTCCTAGGTTAAACCAAAATATGATAATTATAGGGATAACCCAATGATCTAAGGAAGAAATTATAGGAACTTATAGATAGATAGGGGTTTTCTACATCTAGATTGAAATCATAGATATTTAATTTTTGAGAATACACTTACGTAACAAATAGATCTAGTCAAATACTAAAAAAAAATTCTAATAAAATGATTTAAACATGCCATACATTCTATACATAGAATTCTATAACTCAAAAAATAACACATAAGTAAATCATATTAGATAATTGATTAAGTTTGCTTCATACTTATTCATAACAATGGAGACATTGATCATACATATATATGCATATAATATGAGTGAAGAGATCTATTAAAATCCTTCTCATTGAGATCAAAATACTCTATAATATACTATCAATTATGCAAAAATAAAACCCATTCCATTAAAAATTGAGGGAATATATATTCTTAACCTATAAATACATGTTTAGCACACATACGTGCCAACCCATATTAAGTTTCCTTGTAAGTCCAACAATACCAAAATAGATTAACCATGAAATAATGTAGAACAACTATACAATAAAAGGAAAATGTAATTATGTCCATGTGGCAATTACATTTGATGAAGAAGTATGGTTCATGTATTGACCTGCTAATAGGGTTTGTATCTAAGCATAAGAATATACACATTCAAGTCCAATCCTTAAACCATTTAAGGGGGATTTAATTATAATTTTTTACAATCTAAATCTTATCAATGGATTCAAAGTCCTAACTGATGATATTAAACTTTATTTTGAGAGCAAGCCAAGGTGCCAAAGACCTTATAATTTTTTCAAAAACATCACCAATGTTACATATGACTTTATGAAAAATTGGATAGCTTTAACCAAAGGATCTTCATCTAGGGGTTTACCATTGATAGTTATGACTAGAGAGAACCATAAAGAGTGTGAATTGATAGATAATCTAGACTTGTATTTATCCCCTTTCTAGAAAAACCAACATTTCATCATCTCTTAGGCCTTCCATATACTCTTAGCCATAAATATGCCAATACTTTTGATAGAAACAAGAGCAATCATTAGTGTTTGAAACCCAAAATCCTTCTTGTTATGACCAACACATGCCACCTTTAGAATTTTCAAACTAGGAGCCATTTTACATTCAAATATTCATGATCTTGTCTTATTTATTACATGTTTAGGTTTATCTTGCATGAAAATGGCTTTATTTTTTCAATAGTTTTTTAGTTTTTTGTAATTTTCATGAGCAATACTCTTTTCCAAAATGTTAAGGTATTCAACATATGTTTATGTCTTTTGTATCATGTTAAATTTAGTCTAGAAGATGTTTTTTATTGATGTCATAGACCTTGGATTTTAACACTTAGAAATATGACCACTGAAGGGATAAAATATGTTCTTAATAAAAATATTTTATAAATCTTGTATGGATTTTAATGTCAATAGTTGCGTAGAACTGGTTATGGTTATGACTTATTTTACTAATTCACTAATCTAATGTCTCATCCAAGGTCCTTTTTATGTTTAAATGTGTAGTCTATCCAAAAAATTATGATATATTGACACACATGTTTCTTTAGCCTTATTGCTAGTGATTTTCAAAGATCTAAGTCTACTTTTCATCTGGGTCTGTGAGATCACTCCACATGTCTTCATCTTGAAGATCTATGATTGATAGATCCTTACATAGTTTTAAAAGCTTAGTTATCTTCTAAATAAGTGTGATTTCTCCATGTGTCACAGTCTCAAAGATCCATGGCTAGTCAAATTGAAGTATACAATAAAAAATTGAAGACTTTATGGGACAACGTGGTTCATCGACATGGCACAATCCTTGAAAGACATGGTTGGTTAGACCAAAGTACACAATCAGATCCTAAGAAACTAACAATCATCCACATGGAACAATTCCAAAGACTTGAAGCATATTATATGAAGGTATATAGTCAAAATCCAAATAATCTTAGGAAATAGTGATATCTTTCTAAATGTCATAATTCTACTCACTTATTACCGAAGTACCAAAGTACATAAGTTAGAGATCATACCCAAAAAGTAAGCAAAAGGATGCCATGTGTCTCATTTTAAATTAATTAAGTTAAAAGACATGAAATCAATCTCTAAAAATGTGAAAAAGAGACACTTGTTATTTTAAGATACCTAATCCTCCTAAATCAACAAAAAGATGTCAGATGGCAATCAAACCCTCCAAAGTTGACGTTACAAAATCAAAATTTAAATGAAAGAAAGATATATGGGTAATAAAGCAAAAAAAAAATTTAAATGAAAGAGAAATAGATGGATAATAAATCAAAAGTCATTGTATTAAATTAATTCTCACAAATTGAAAACTCAATGCATTCATGTTTTGAGCCCAATGAAATATTTGCAACATATTTGGCTCTCAATGCAAAATTGAACTACATTGATTTCATATTATTCTATGAATTATGAAAATTTGAGGTCCCAATGATTGATAAAGGCCCTATATTTTAATACATTTAGAGATAATTTGTAAAATTTCAATGGCATCCTCATCTCATGTTCCTCATCCATCTACATATTCTATTATTGGAAGAACTTAGTTTATAGACATGGTGTTTGATCCATATGTGTTAGAACATCAATTTCAACATTTATGGACACGGTGTTTGATTTGGATGTGTTAAAACATCAATTTTAACATTATTTATATGTTTGGGAAAATATTGATGTATTTGATCCATATAGGGTAGAAGACTAGTTGTCAATAACCATAAGGTGATACATTGATGACATACAATAGATCAAGATAGTAGTCTTAAATAATGACATAATAAAACCATAGGTAATGCCATGCATCAAGTTACTATATTATTTATTTACCAATGGTCAAATTTCATGGAATATAGGGCATCATAGATGCAACACAACCCTTGTGGTGTATATTATTGGCAATGTATTTTAGAAATATTATAGACTCCCATTCCATGGGATAACCTATAAACAACCTGTTATAGATGCATGGTTGTCTACCAATATAATCCATTATAAATTGAGAAAATGGTCCATAAACCTATATAATTTTGTAATTAAGGGACCTATTTTATCCATTCACATAATCAAGTTAATACCAAGGATAATAGTATCTATGGTGGTACTAAATAGGTTATATAACTTCCCTAGCATTTCATATGTCCATGAAATATGGGTTCCTTTGTCAGACAGTATCCTGAGTTATGATAAAATTGTAATCCTTGGGGATATTTTTAGTGCCAATTTGAAATTTTAAATGTCTAATTTGGAGAATTTACAATATGAAAACTTTTATATGATGTCATATCTGATGGATGCCATGAATGTCATAGTGACTATGTCACAAAATATGAATTGGAAACCATCTGAGGAGTATACCAAAAATAGGATTTGTGATGATTTTAGTGTCACACACACATCAATTCATAAATAAAATATAGTCGATTTTAGATGTATTTTACCCAATGGTCTATAGGTCCATTTATAGATAGGTTATACATAGGTTTTCAGAACTAATTAAGAGAAGCATCAAAAAGATGGGGGACTACTAGTTTTACCCAGATCATACAACAATAAGAATATAAGGAACCTATGTAGCCCCATTATATCTACCAAGGAAATTCTTAGATAATTTAGATAATAATTAAATTTATTTCCAATTATCTAATAATGTAAACATTAATTTAAAGAAGGCAAGGCAAGGAGTTATTCACAAGATCCTTTTAAGTATTGGTCACCTACAATACAGAAAATGGGAACATATCTATTTAATGGGTAAGGATAGGGCCATTATGGCCTAGGAAAATATCCATTTAGATATTAGGACAAAGAAAGACCATCAAGAGTAATATTGAGAAGTTAGAGAATAAATTTCACATTTCATATGGGCATCAATGGTTTAAACACAACCACATATTTCTGAATACTAAAGGTGACACTTATGTTATAATAAATACGAGAAAGGTAGGTATGTAAATGATAGTGGCACAAAGGATCTAATATGATCATACTATTATTAAAGAATATTCTAAGAGGATAGATAATAAGGAGATAGCTCCCCCACAGTTTCAAAATCCTCCCCCTCAAATGGAAAAAAACACATAAATGGAGATTGATTATCAGATTAGGTCTAATATATTCATGGGTATCCCTATACCTTCAAGTGATACCATAACTCAGTCTATAACTAGAATGGAATAACTATAGTTTATGGTATCCTAGTGGGATCACTCTCTTTTGTACCCTTACCCCCATTGACAATAGTGAATTAAGTCTTCCTTATTTTTTCTTTCAAGTTCTTATTATTTCTATATTGTCATAACTTTCCACTAATATTACTACTATATTGGTATCATTTCCTACTACTTGGACATCCATGTTAGGTTTTTATGCTACTATGGATCCCTCACCATTGCCTACTATTACTACTACTACCACCATTAAGTCACCATCTACACTCCTTATGCTTCCACCATAATTAACTGCTCCATCTTCTTCCAAATAGAAAATGGCTACTTATATTGGGCCCTATATAACCAAATTCACACTATTGTAGCTAGATCATATATATTAACTTATAATAGAAAAAGGATGACTCCATTAGTCTCTCTTTAGGTCACTAAAAACACATAAGAAGAAGTGATACTTGCACAATACTTAGGTGTTCCATTAGGTCTCCTTTATATAGAGACATGAGAGGATCAAGAGGAAGAATAAAATTTAAATGCCCAAGAGGAAGAGGAATAAAAAGAATAATAAATAGAAGACATGTTGATAGCTACTCAAATAGTTATAATAGTTGACACTATAAAAGGTATTTCTCCACCAGCATCAATGTTGGGTTCATTTCCTTTAGTTTAACATTAATTTCCACGGTCACATGCACAAAGAGGATAAGTAATACAACTAGCTATAACACTAGATTATCATATGAGAATTGGTCTCATGTGCTCACCTAAAACACATGGATTAAGACTAGTTCCTATCGATTCTATTGCATGGTGGTGTATACATTTGGCTTTCTATAATAAGGACTTGAATATGCACTTAGTTCTAATATAATATATCATAGTTAAGATAATTCATACCATGAAATAATTCCATACTTAATATATTTATCACATGTAAAAAGGGACAAAAATTAAGAAAAAGAATAGTAATACCATTAGTTTCATAACAAGTTTACATGTATTTCAACAACACAAGTATTTCATTTTATTATGTCAATAGTCAGCATACACAAGTCTTGATGCATATCAAGAATATAAGCTCACAATTACATTCATTATTATAAAATAATAACCAAAAACATCAACAACATTCTAAGTAAAATTAGGGGTATTCATACATTATTCCACCCTGATCATTTAGTTACAACATTAATATAAGAATGATGACTTGCCAATGACCATCAATCAATATGAGTTATGGCACATAGTTACATTGAATTCATGTAGATATGGGCCTAACTATCCATATATACCCACTCTATGATATATATATATATATATATATATATATATATATATATATATATATATATATATATATATATATATATATGCATCAGAGGAGAATAAGTCAAGTATGGATCTAGCACTGGCCTACAAAAAGATAGGTACATGACATCATATATATATATATATATATATATATATATGATGTCATGTACCTATCTTTTTGTAGGCCAGTGCTAGATCCATACTTGACTTATTCTCCTCTGATGCTCGTGAAAACTATTTTCTTAACCAATTTTGCCTTATCTACCCTAGTCTAAGTCATATGCCAATTTATTGAGTCTTGCATCCTTTGTTCCTCCATGTTTCTTGAATCCTTATTCTTCATGACTTGCTTCTTCCATGCCAAGGTCTGCTACACCTTGGCTTACTTTCATGCCTAGGTTTTATTTTATGTCCATATCTTCCACACCATCTTGCCAAAAATTACTTATAATACAATGATACAAAATTTATGGTCCAACATGACCCCACACTAAGTCAATAGTCTGTCCCAGACTATGCCCCCTCTTAAAGTCCCTAATATATCAAAAAATTATGTCCTATTTTCTCAAACTTGGCACTTGACCTCCTCTCAATGGTTTAATGTAGTTTAGATCTTGGAGGTAATTTCTTAAACTTCACCTTTGAGCTATTCTTTCTCCTTGGGTTTCTCTAGAAAGTCATTCACTTGAGTTGTCAAAATTTCAAGTGATTAAGTAGCATCTTGTGGATGTCCTCAAGTGTTCTAACTTCTATAAAAGCTTGTCCTTAGAGTGTTGTAAAAATGGTGTTAAGCTCTTATAAATGAGTGCTTTTTTTAGTTTCAAGTGCCTCCACATCTTAGAATGTTTTGGCATGCTTTGATCTATCCTTTATTATGAGTTCATTCTTAGCCAAGTTACTAGAATTGGTGTTCCTCTAGTTGAATCATATCTTTCAAATATTTGGTAGGTCACACCAACCTAAAAAAACTCCATTTTGATAGGGAAGCTGTGGTACCCACTCAGGCTAAAAAAACTCTTACACACTTCTATGGATTCTAAAAATTAATCCATAGCACAAGTTTTTTCATGTTGGGGGTTAACCTGGTCTTTGAATTTTTTTAATAAAAGGCTCACCATGGTCTCCATCTTATCAACAAGTTCACCTATAATGGGCACTCCATAGGAAAGTGCTAAATCTTGTTATAAAATTGATTTACATAGTTTTAGAGTCTTTACCCCAAATATTGTCACTTCTTCTAAATGGTGCTTGAGTTCATCTAATTCCTATTCAATTTTTATTCATTCAGCACATTATTTTTAGTACAAAGTGATGACTTCTTAATGTTTTTAATTAAGTTGATTAACATCATAACCTTTTCCTAGTATGTATATGAAAGGTAAAATAAATTCTAAGGTGGTTGAGAGGGATGCTTTGAATTTTGGAGGGAAGGGTTATAATGATAAAATCAAGAATGTGAAACAAAGTAATGATACTAGACTTAATGAGAATATGGAAATGTAGAACTCTGTTATGATTTGGGTAATTAAGGAAATCACTGGTTTCAAGAAAAAGATAGAAAATCTCTAAAAAAATAATGAGGATTTGAAAAAGGCTGATAAAGATAAGGTTATTTCTATTCATTAGTTAATGGATAGGGTTAAATTTTTGGGGGATAAGAAAAGCATAATGAATTATCAGATAAGCTATATGATGGAGGCGAAGAAGGCAAAAATGTTGGATGGAATCAAGAATTTAGAAGGATTAAGGCACCAGTTGGGGACTCTAGTTGCTTTTGAAAGTTTGAATCATAACACCTCTTCTAAGGACAAAATCAAAGAGCAACTCAAATCATCAGATTGCTACCACACTAAATTTCATGAAGGAGCACTAGGACGAAGTCAATGGTGGAGCTAAAAGTTAGTAACTTTCTATTTTGATTTTGTTAATTTTTTGGTTATATTCTCTTTCTGGGGGTATTTTGTCTATTTTTTGAGCATTTTCTAGCAGTGTTCAACTAGTTATTAGTATGTTTTGGCTTGATTAGTATTGTTTTATCTTATAACCTAATTGTATCTCATTATACTTTGTCTTTCTTGTAGGGTATGGGGTCCCTATTAAAAAAAAAAAAACCCACATTTAAATTTAATAAAACATTATAGCCTTATACTACACTCTGTTGTGAGACCATGAGAGATAATTTAATAAGGGCCACACTTGCTTGGGCTGATGAACATTACTAGGGGCCCACCCAAAATGCTTCAAGAAGATTTACCCCCTATGACACTAAATTAATGTTAGTTGATGGAATCTCAAAATGGTGTTCCTCATTAAACACATCCATATAAAATGAGATTTCAAGTCAAGTTTAATTTTAAGTGTCTTCCTTAGGGAAATACCCCCACATATATAATTATATTAGGGGATGTTCTACTAGAGATATCTTCAAACAAAGAGGGTATCATCCTTATTTCCTTACTACTATGTTAGTTCCTTAGAAGGCCTATTCCCCTTATTTGGGTCATGATTGAGGATCTTAACATCTAAATCAGTTTGTTGTTGGGTGCTTGGGCCAACATCCTGGTCCTTTGTGCCTAGAGTTTCACCTTTATCTTCCCCCTCTTCACTAGAAGGAATTTTAGTGCCCAATTATGCATCATTAGGGGCAAACTCTTCTTGTTGTGCTAGAATTTCCTCTTTAGGTTTATAGGTGGATTATTTATATTATTTTTTAGGTTATAATTGATGAGTTTCCATCCCTTTTTTTGATACCCCAATGCTTAGTTTAGAAATCCCCTATCCTTAATATCACTCTATTGGGTGGTGTAAAATCCCTTTTGTTTATATCACGTAGGCATGCCTTGGTCTTTGGGAGGTGATGGGGCCATCCTTTATCACTTGGGTTAATATCCTTATGCATTTATAATGGAATTATGCTTTGGCCTATTTTTTTTCTTTGTGATAACTTATTTATGCTACTATTTTAGGTAGGAGAGGAAGAGTTTATTTAGGTGCTTCTTAGCTACCTAAATCCTTCTTCTTGTGCTTGAGTATATAATACAACATATGTATATGTCCTCCAATAATAATTTGGAATGAGTTGATATATATAACATATATCCTAACCATATCCCTATATGCTTTCTTCTTAGGGTAAACATACATTTGTAGAGGTTTATGATTTTGAACATCAATTTTATCAGCATCAATGTGCAACTTGTGCATGTCATAAATATGATTCACATTTTTTTTGAATTACTTGGCCGTAAATGCATATGGAATATTGAGCCACCCAAACAAGTTATCCATGGGCTCCATTTAGATGTGCATAGGTGAATAATGTTGCATTATAACAAACTAGGTTTGTGTTCCTATTTGCATCGAAAACTCCTTAGGGATGCACCATTCATTGTTGAATGCTTCTTTCATCCCTTCAAACCATCCCTTCATTTTTAGTTTTTGGGAAGGGGATATAGTTCCCATGTAAGTGAATTGATGGAATCATTCTACAAGGGAATTTTTCTTAGGTGGGTATACCCACTTTAATTATTTCTTAGTATATTTTGGAATGCCAATCTCATCAAATATTAACAAAAGGAGAATGGCACCCCATGAAAATTTATGGTTTGGGAAGTAGTGGTCCTTATCTACATCTTACACAATCTTTTCAATGAAATATAGGGCATAATTATATTTCTTCCCCTGGTCCATATGGAACACTACATAAAGGTGCACCATGTCTACCTCTTTCCACCTATCTCCCCTCCCGAGCTTGGTCATTTCTATCCAAATGATGGGGTCTTAGAGGATAGTGATATGAATTGTGTGGCCTTTCTTATTAGAGTTTAGTGTTTTCATCATATTTTCCACTTCCTTTTGGTCTTTCAGATCCATATTGATATCCACACTCAAACATTGTAATCTTATCAATTCCTAATCTGTGGGGTAATGATTTGGATCATGTGCCTTGTAAAGTATAAATAGTATTCATGGATATGTGAGACCAAAAATATCACCACTTATATGGGTTTCCCAAAATAAGGCAAGTGAAATAAAGGGAAAACCTTGGTATCATTCAATTGATTAAAAAATATGAGGTCATAAGTGACCTCATTCCTTGTATTTTGGCACTCGACTCTACAATCATGCTGTATGTATCCCTTGTTCTTGGGTTGGTGGTGGTTATAGTTGAATATTTGACATGAAGACACCTTTGAATCCCATTATTATCTACACAAGACAAACTAAGGGTAATGCATCCCTTCAATAATATATAGGGTGGTGGTGGTTTTGTGGACTTCTTCTTCCCTCACATATAATTGTTGGTTGCTTATTGATATATGTTTTCATTTTTTATTATGCCATGTTTCCTAATTTCATGCTAGAATCACTAGGGGTTTCTTCCTAGATTAGAATAGGTCATCATTATGTTCCCTCATACTCTTCTTATTTAGGTATGAATGGTAAAGGTTCTATTCATTAGGCCTTCTACTTCAACTACATCACCCTCTAAGGAGCCCCAAGGTTGAGGTGCAAACATCCAAATATTTTGAAAGAATACATGATTATTAGGTTGAATTTCTTTATCTTTATCATTTAGTGTCATCTAATGGTGATCATTGATACTTGTAACCTATAAATTATTTAACACCATTCTTTTAATAACAATTTCATAATTTTATTTATTTACGATTGTCATCTTACTCCTCAAATTCAAATTTATCATTGGAGATTGATGACCACCCCTTCTGATGGCTTATAAATACTTCACTCAGGTTCTGTAAGTTCAAAAAATTTCAATAGTAAAGTATTAAAATGAGGACCTTATAACATTTTATAGCCTTGAGGACATGCAAGTATTTACTCTCCCATGCCTTCATCTATCATTATCTATCATTTCCCTCATTAATGTTCTCTAATGGTATGCCATGACATATATTTAGTGCACTTATAATTATATTTCACATTGTTTCCATTTAATACACCTGTCCTATTCTTGTGATTTATTTGCAGTGCATGCCAGCTATAAAACATTTAAATTTCCATTTTCCAAGGCAAGAAATGGTTTTTACCTCCTAACCCATTCATGATAGATTTTTTTTTCCATTATTTTTCCACACTTCTATTCATGTGCTGCCTTTTGTATGAATTTATTTATCTTATATGATCCCACATACACACCCATTATGTGCACATCTACCTCATGATTTCTCTTTCACTTTCACTTGCACTTCCACATGTAATTTTGGTAGCGTGCACACTCACCATGCATGCTTCTCTTCACATGTGCACCTTTCTTGTGTGCAATTCCTCCCAATTCTTATTGTACATGATCCATAATTTTCCATTATTCATATTTAAACTTACCCCAAACTAAAAATATTTTTGTGGTCCTCTATGGACATGACCAAAATAAATATAAAAGAGAACCATGTGATAAAATAAATATAAACAAAAGGCACACAACTAGTACATTGATTTATTGAAAAATAAAATAAAGAGGCTAAACTAATTTAGTAGCACATGCCTTATTGAGAATTCATATAAATATTACATTGAATCTAGGGATGAAACTAAATACCATTAAAATGACTTGGAAGACATTGACCATCTAACTATCTTAACTTGCATGCACAGTGGGATGGATGCTATGAATAATGAATAAACCATCCCAATGGACGTGAAGTTTAAAAAAGTGGCATGAAAAATTTGAATCATAGACCAATACTTTCATTTTAGGAGAACAAGTTTTGTTCTTGAGATTTATATCATATCAAGAATTATGCTTTTATTTTTAAACTCCTTGACTCCAATGTGTGAGAAAGTGTGCTTCATCTAACTATAATAAAACATCAAGGTGAACTTTTAGATATTCTTTATCATCTAGCTAGCCAATGCATATAATACATAAAGAAGGAACAAGGAACTCCAATGGTAGAATAAATTATGTTCCAAAGTCAAAATGAAAAGGAATAATCTTTTTTAATCA
The DNA here is from genome assembly GCA_037957365.1 of Torreya grandis. Lineage (NCBI taxonomy): Eukaryota > Viridiplantae > Streptophyta > Pinopsida > Cupressales > Taxaceae > Torreya > Torreya grandis. Next base: position 1,244,263 of record JARHVA010003016.1, read on the forward strand.
TTCGTATGTGGTGTGATAGGACTATAAAATTACAAAAACTTGATCATCCCAATTAGTGCAACTAATATTATAAATATTTATCAATGTGTGGCTTGAGATCTTGTTAAAAGATTCATTAGTGCCATTAGACTGAGGAAGGTATGGAGTTATCTTATGGTGCACAATCATGAACTAAATTAAGAGGATGTATATAATTTCATTGAGGATGTGAGTGTAATGATCTCTTGTTAAACTTAAATGGCATCCATATCTGGTGATGATATTTTCCCAAAGGAACTGATGATAGTTATAGTAGTAAAATCATGTGTGGGCATTAATTCATCTAAGTGTGTGAGGTAGTCAGTTGTGGTAATGATGTAGTGTGCATTGGTTCATCTTGTAATAGGGCTAATAGGCACAAAAAAATCAATAGCTTATTTTTCAAAAGGTTCATGAGCCAATATTGGATGAAGTGGCATAGAATCCTTTCAATTTGTTTTTCTAACTCATTGATAGATATCATATTGGTGCACATAAGATTTGGAATATTTGAATAGGTGGGCCACCATAAAACAAATAGGAATACCTTCTATGTCATTGCATCACTAAAATAATTTCCTTTGGTGACACCCTCATAGACCTCTTGAAGGACCTCTACACATTCATGTTACATTACACATCTAAAAAATAACTCATCCCTTCATAGCTTGTATAGGTATCTAAAAATAATATAGAAAGGTGTAGCACATACACCCATTTATTTTTCTCTTGGGTACTAATATGGATAGGCACAAAACTTATTATAATAAAATCAACTATTTCCTCTAATTCTTTGAGCACATGCATAGCTTGAAGAAGTTGTAAATTAGGTAAATAATAATCTATAGTGTATGCTAGTTCAATAGGCTCAACATTTTAGAGGTGGTTGAGACCAAAATTCACCTTGTTAAGTTTTATGACCACAAAGAATTAAAACTTTTGAAAGAGAACAATCCACTGATAGAGTCATCCATGCAACACTAGTTTATTCACAAAGTAATTGAGCACATCATGATCCATGAAGTAGGTGAAAGGAGTGGATAAGAAGTACTAAAATAACTTTTGAAGTGAATATACAATGGATAAAGCTTCCCATTCTATAGTAGATTGATTCTTCTCCACTTGTGTTAGATTGTGACTAGTGAAATATATAGGATGATCTAAATTCCCTTCATTATGCTGCACTAGGATAATGGCCACCACCATGCTAGAAGCATTAACTTATACATGAAATGGTGTTCTCTAGTCTAGAAATAGGAGTATGGGTTCAGTTACCAATTTTTTGTTCAAGGTCTCAAATGAATATTGATGACATTTAGTCTAAAGAAAAAATCCATTCTATTTAAGCAATTCTTCTACTGGAGTTGTTATATTAACATAATTATGAATGAACTTACTATGATAGCCTATGTGACCAAGGAAGCCATAGACGAGTGGTTGGAGGTGAAATTTGATCAATAACCATAATCTTGGTCAAATATATGAGTAATCCATATTGACAAATGATGTGCACTAACAAGATCCCAAAAGGTATGGCAAAGTTATACTTTTTAGGTTTAATAGAATATGAAGTTGTTGATAATACTCAAACATGAGATAGAAATTGGCATAGTGGTCATGCACCAAAGCATAAACATTCCAATCATCTAGATAGACTTAAAGGAACTTATGGATAAAATATTTAAAGGCCTCTACCATAATATGAGAAAAGATTACTAGAACATTATTTATACCAAATAGCATAACATTATATGCAAAAGACTCCCATTTAGTGGAAAAAGTGATTTTTGACTTATCTTCCTTAGTAATTTATAATTGATGATATCCTAAAAAGCCATCAGTGAAGGTATAGATTTCACAACTAGTGACACCTTATAAAATTTCCTCTGTGAATGGTGTTAGAAATGGATCTGTGACACACATAACATATAACTATCTATAATATATTCAAATGTAGATCCAACCATCCTTATTGATGCTAATAACTATGGGGATAACCCATTTAGATTCATCAATAGATGTGATAACATTGGCATGTAACACACTATCAATTTATTTTTTAATGTGCACACATAGATTAGGATTCATTTGATATGTTCACTTCTAGACTAGATGAACACCCTCAAATAATTTGACATGCATTTTTATGAATACCAAATGTGCTAATTTCATCTTTATGTAGTTGTGTGGGAAAATATCCACATACTCTTGTAGTAGTTTAAATATTTTAGCCAATTTTGCTTTAGACTAGTAGTTTCCTATAGTATCCATGTTGAGGGTGTCTTCTATGCCAATATTTTACTAAACCATTTGGAGCAACGTGGGATATGGTTTATGTTTGAATTGAATTTTAAATCTTACCTCACACACCCCATAATTTTTAGGCAAGTTTAAGTGATCAAATGGTAGTTCTAAAGGATTGGTTTTAGTCCCTCATCAACTTGACATACAACCTTCTACTTACCCTTTTGGATCTATTCATTAATATTATCTTTAGATCATGAGTTAGGTTCTAATTTAATTGTGTTAGGAGTATCAGGTTCTTGGAAGATGACCAATTCATCCTCAATTCACCATGCATGGTCTGTATTCTATCTTTTATAGACACTTGAAATTGGCCACCAATGGCTTCAACCAAACTTCAGGTTGATTCTTACCAACCATTAAAAATTAGCCTAAAAATCACTGAACATCCTGAATTTTCTTGTGTATCATTCATCAAAGCTTAGAATCCCATTGAGACATCCCTAATTGGGGTATCCCACTGTAAACAACAAAAACATCTCATGGATTCATATCTATTCATCATGTGACATCATAACATGCAATTTGGCCTATAGACCTATTAAGTGGGGCAAGTGCACACATGAAATGAAATCAAATATTGAAAATGTTAAAAAGCCTAAAAAAATTAATTAAAATACTAAACCAAATTAAATTCCTAGTTGAATTATCCATGTATAATTAATGGAATTCTAAAAAGGAAATTCAAAAATCAAGAATATCCTAGGCTTTCATGATTATCTTTTGTGAGTTGTCAAGAATTTGCAAATATCTAAAAATATCTCACCCATGTTTATTCATTTAAAATAATTAATTATTGACACCTTTTAACTCTAATAGGATTAATTAACTAGTTTAGGTTAGGTTTGAACCCATTCCATGTCTAAACTACACTTTAACTCACCTTGAGTTGGGGTTAGTTCCTAAGCCTATAAATATAAGCATTTGCCTTTTCATTATGAGAGCTTCGATAGAGTAAATTTATAACACTGCTTTTACAGTAAGATTGAAACAAATAGTGTTATAATGCCACAATCATAAGCCAAGCCATCAAGATATCAAGCCACAAGCCATATCAAGCTAGTCATGGTGCCAAGGATAGAAGGAGGTAGCCAAACTCCTTTGCCAAAGACTCTTTGAGTAAAAATTGAACAAGCCACAAATAAATCACTTGGAGTTATAAAGGAAGGCGAGGAATTTATAATTCTTTACATTTTAGTTATAATTTCATATTATTTTGTTCACCATGCTCCCCATAATATCTAGGCTTAGAGATGTTAGCTTGTTAGTGTGTTGATTTCATTTTGTTTTTTGAAACTAACAATTGTTCTAACGTTATCTCTATTGTCAAATTCATATGATCACAAATGGCATGCCTAGTGGGACCTAAACACATCCCATGTACTAAGGAGACCAAGATACAACTTATAAATTTTCAAATGAATACTTAAATATCATCAAAATTAGAGTTTTACCTTTATTTTCAATGTATTTTAAATTTTTATGTTGACTTAGATCTACATAGAGATCAACATCAGTCAAGCATAACCAACTTTGGTTCCACCTAACCTCCATTAGTTATGCCTAACCAAGATTAGTTCTAGGTGACCGTTACCAATTAAGATGCAGGGTGAAACATGGATTACAAAACTTGAATTTTGAATCTTTTTTATCATTCTTACTGATTATTTCTTAGTTTCATTGGCCTTTACATTTCCTATCTAATCATCTCACTATAGGTTTTGAGGATTTTTTATCTAATTTTGAGCTAGCTATTTTTTTTTAAATTTATTTATCTCATGTTAGTTTTGCCTTCAAGTTTATAGGCAACCGATCTTGGTCCTTATCAACCGGTATCAATTATTACCAATTGGCATCAATTCCCTGGTAAACTGACATCAATCACAAGTGATTGATATTTGTCTCTATGTTTTAAAAATAGGAAACCCAAGAGCTATGTTTTAAAAATTTGTGTTCTCATCCTTGAAAGTTCTTCAAAGCAGGGGAAAATCTCTAACCCTTATAGGTCCAAGGTAGGAATAGAACATGAATTTGTAAGTTTAGACTCATGAAAATTTCATTTTGGGTGTTTAAAATGAATTTAGCTAAATCTTGAACATTTGGTTTTAAGTGTTTAAAATAAACATGTTTGTTTTTGCTTAGCTTGTGTTTTCAAAGTTATTACAAGTTTTTAAATTAAGCCAATGGGACAAATAACTTTATCAAAACATTTTATTTGGTGCATAAAAATGGGAAAATATCAAATTTGAATGTGTTTTAATCTTGCTCACTTCATATTTTAGTGTTAAAAAAGAACATAGTTCATTTTTTATGCCCTAGATGTTTTTCAAAGCTTTTTAAAGTTTCAATTAATGCCAAGGGGGCCAAAAAATTCTTAACACATTTCATTTTTGGTGCCTTAAAATGAAATCTAAATCACTTAGTTCATGCTTTATAAAACATTCATTTTATGCAATGTTTTGTTTGAACTTGTTTATTTATTTGTGAAAAATTAAGAGTGCATGTATGCTCTCCCCCCATCCCCTATAGGGAACTTAGGTGACCAAAAGATCATTTTCACTTACAATTTGTGCCTAGTCCAAGGCATGTAAATAATGTTTTCTAGGCTCTCCCCAAAACTTGCATGGTTTGGGTGATCTAAAAACAACCTCTAATATATTTACAATTAATTTTATTTTCATGTAATTTATCTTGTAAAGGGGAGTTCATCGCTTCTTCATGAGTTATTTAGGGAAGAACTGACTCAAGGTTTCATCTCCTTACATTATTTCAACCCCTCTCCATAGTGGTGTATACAAATTAGGGCACACATATTGTAAGATCTATGGGGTTGAGCAACTAATCTCTCATTTTATTAAAAAAACTTGAGTCAAGTCTGGTTAACCAAGGGATTCCACTAAGTAGTTCATAGATTTAATAACTATGCAAAGGAATAGATCCTTGCATAGTAAGTTAACCCATATGAACTCAATTAACATGTTCTATCTATAGTGTTAGCCATGCTTGAGACCAATCTAGACGTTCAAAAACTATAATTTTAGTCAACGCCATTTGACAAAACTTGTTTGTTATAGCTATTGTCACTTGGATTTGCACCCCTTGAGGAGATGTCTCTTTTACAACCCTCTTCTTAGATCTAGTGTTAGAAGATACACTAGCATTCACATTATTTAAACCTCCAAAATGATTCATGGCACAAAATTTTCCCTCTAAATGAATCATAAGAGTAGAAGTAGATTGTGTTTGTCCATTTTCCATTCCATTTTTCATTGGCACCTCAAAAGTGGGAACTTGAGGTACTTGACTACCTTTCATTGTCATGGTTTGACTAGGCATTTCATTGGCATATGCAACTTGGACTTGATTTAGATCATTTAAAGGGTAGCATGGTTGTTCTTGAACAAAATTGTTTTGAGTAGGAAAAAGAGTTCTAGAAGATGATGGGGCATTAGTATTGAAACTTTGGTAAGGTCTATCTTGAGTTATTTGACCTTGTACTTGAGCATTACCCAAAAAAGAGGCCTACTTACTTGTTGAAACTGATTGTAGGGCTGATAAGGCCTATAATTTTGAGATTATTATCTTTTGAGAGCAACCAATTCATTAGTAACACTTTAAAGAAAAATCTTGACTCCATGAATCTCATTAGTAGGGGTAAGGGAAGACTTGTATTGACTATTAGGCATAGGAGCCAAGGTAGGTGATGTAATTTGGCTAAGAGGTTGAAAATTAGGAAACAATGACATTGGTGGTCTAGCAGCAATTTTCCCTACTCAAACAAGATAATTATCAAAATCAATAACTATCTCATAAGCACCAAGTAGTCTATTCCCACCCATGGATTAGATCATCATGTCTACATCACTATTAAATGCTTTTAGGTAATACAAAAAGACACAATTTAAAGTGGGTTTTATAAGGGTTGGGATCCTATCCAATGTCTTTTGAATTCTAGAGTTAAAATATTGCATGAAATCTTAAGGAAACCTCTTGATAGTAGTAAATTACTTAGCTAGTGACAAATGATCACTCTTCTCTTCAAACTTCTTAGACAATAAATTTCCTAGTTCATCCCATGAAGCAATGGAATTATGAGGTAGAGTTCCATACCAATCTAAAGCTTTCCCTTTGAAAGAAAATGCTAATAACCTGATGGGTACATTTTCTTGAGTGATATTATGGATGTTGCATAGGTTTACCATGTTTCTAATGTCTTCAATGGGAGTAATATGACCTTCTCCACTAAAAGATAGAACACTTTTAAAGGCTACTCCAAGAATTTTATCATATTGGGCAAGATTCAAAGGAGATGATCTAGTGAAGGCTACAAAAGGAAGGTTTATAGCCATATTGGAATTTAGATTATGTGTATTACAGGTTGGAATAAGTATAAACTTAGACCTTTTAAACACCAATTCCCTTAAATAAGGATGAGTATTCAAAAATCTAAATCTTTTGATAGAATAAAAAAGGCAATTACACAAAATCAAAAGGTATACCTTTAGCAACATATCTAGTGGTCACCTTTGGCATGGAAATTAGGGACTGATCAGTAACCAAAGATTTGAAAACTTAGTGGAGTTTTTAGGTACTAAATTTAGATGTTATTTTAACTACAAATATTCCAATACCAACACCGATCTTGGACAATCTTCTAGGACTTAGAGTTCCCACCAGGTGTGCCAAAAATTATTATCACTTAGATTTGCACCCTTTGAGGAGATGTATTAACTCTCCTCTTCTAAGTGGCACAATTGAAAGACCTATAGATTATGGGTAGCCTAATAATAAGGTGAATATCTAGATAGGGATAGCTCCCTTGATGTACCACTTGTAGATCACTTCTACACCTATGCTTATAAGGGAAAAGGAAGAGAGACAACTAAAATTAAACTATCCTAAGGGAGGTGATAACCAAATTGATTGATGACTACCAACCAACTACATGCCACACATGAAACCAAGAGACTAACTAAACATACACTTCTCTAATCTGAATCTTCTCATATTAATGTTTCATTATGAGGCTGTGATGGATGTTTAGTCTAGGATGACTAGATAAGAGGCCTAGGATGGAACTATTTGAATATAATAACTCACTTAACACATCATATAAACATTCACATGACCTAAAAAAATAAACTTTCCAACTAGAAATAGGTGGGAGAATGAAACAATAATGCTAAGGAAACAATAGTCATCACTAAGCAAGATCAATCATTCAAGTGAAGACACTATGAACAGTCATAAAAGAGGTAAAACTAGTTGTCTTTATTGATATATGGTATGCGAATGAGTATAGCTTCACCATACTCAGGTAGAACATACCATGGATCAATAAATAAAATTAATTTTACCTCTTCTATTACTATTCATAATGTGTTCACTTGAATGATTGATCTTGTTTAGTGATGACTATTATTTCTTTAGTATTGTTGTTTCATTCTCCCACCTATTTGTAGTTGGAAAAATTCTTATTATAAGTCATGTGAAGTGTTCTATGATGTGTTAAGGTTAAGTGAGTTAATCTATTTAAATAGTTCTATCCTAGGTCTCTTGTCTAGTCCTCCTAGCTTAAACATCCATCACAACCTCATAATGAAACATTGATGTGAGAACATTCAGATTAGAGAAGTGTATGTTTAGTTAGTCTCTTAGTTTCATGTGTGACATATAGATGGTTGGTATTCATCAATCAATTTGGTGTATCACCTCCCTTAGGATAGTTTACTTTCATTTTTATCTCTCCTTTTTCCCTTACAAGCATAGGTGCAGTAGTGATCTACAAGTGGTACATCAAGGGAGCTAGCCCTATCTAGATATTCACCTCATTCTTATGCTACCCAAAACCTAGAGGTGTTTCAATTGTGCCACTTAGTTGAGGAGAGCTGAGACATCTCATCAAAGGGTGAAAATCCAAATGACAATAATAGGATTTAGGATGTTACATTTAGATGTTATGTCATTTCATCCTTTTATAGCTTAGTCTTTTTGAGTCTAAAACCATTTTTTTTATGTCACATCATAGTGAGTTTTGTTTATATGCCACTCCTTTGTTTAAAGAGGCATTATGCTAGGCATTTTGTTACACACCTTTGCCTTAAAATTTTTTCCAAACTTTTTTGTGTGTGTGTCACTTGATTGAAATGGGTAATGTTACACTGCCCAAATCATTTCAAGCTTTCATGCCTTTTGAGTCTTCAAAAAACTATTTATTACATCTTTAGAGAGTGATAACACTATTACACTACTTGATTTGTTTCATAGACTTGTTTGCCTGGTGTCAAATTCCATTCTGAAAAACTAATACCATGTATGTCTTTTGAATATTTTTCTTGTGTTGTTATGCCATTCCATTTGATCTAGCTTTTTGTTTGTTTGAAGGTGCTTAGTTTCTTATGTTGAGTTTCTAATTAACTTTGCCAAGTTCAAATTCAAACATTGATTGATTTCTTTTTATGCCTTGATTAATTGGGGCTTAGACATAAATATTTATCTTTTGGGTTGTGCAACTTAGGTTAATTCATACCTAACTTTGAAAACTATTGCTTGGATCTTTGCCTAGTGTCGTTATGCCATTAAATTTTATTTAAGCTTGTTTATTCAAAGAAGCCTAGTTTTCATTATTATTTGTGCCTTTTATTTGGGAAAAAAAACCTATCTCTCCATATGCCTTTTGCCTTATGCCTTATGCCAATTGATCAAGTTTATGTTTAGTTCTATATGCCTAGTCTATGCCAATGTGTTCCAATTTTTTAGATTAAAATCTCACCTTTGTTTAATGCTTAGATTTTTATGCCACATTTTTTCTAAAAGTCCTAGCACATGCCTTATTTTAGCCTAGATTTTGATGCCACATTTGTCTAAAAGACATAGAAACTTTTTATTTTTTTATATTAGACTTATTTGGAACACTTTGTATATAGAATTTGGCATTCCAATTTTTATTCATCCACTTAACCATTTGTGTGAGACATTTGATGTTAGGTTTTTTTATTCCAAGTTTTAGCACATACTATTTTGGATATATAGCTCCCCTAGACCAAGTTAGACCAATTTTGAACCATTTGTCCTTTAGACATTATTTTTTAGAGTTTGTATAAATCTATACCTTTTTGTGGAGCTTTCATTATTGATGCAAATATGTCTAGCTACACTCATGGTGGTGTTACGTACAATCCAAGTTATGATAAAAAAAGTCACACAAATTATCTTTGTTCAAAACCCCTATGGTGTAGAAGTGGTTTGTGAGATGATTTCCTATCCTCCTTACAATCCTTAATCTAGGGAACAAAGCTAAGATCCTCAAGTGAAGCATTTGGTGATACCTTATTTTGGCTAGTTAACATATGATACTTTCCCTATCATGACCACACAATCTCCCACCTATGGCATTAACCTTCCTTTATATTGCATGAGCCACCAAGCTCTATAGTGTCTAAAGAATACCATTTCTATTCTAAGACCTCATCCTTTGGCTTGTGTGAGCAACCAAGCTCCACAACACCCTACTATTTCCATATTAAGACCTCATCCATTGGCTTGTATGAGCAACTAAGCTCCATAATGCCCTACCATTTCTATTGTAGGACCTCATCCTTTGTCTTGTGTGAGTAACCAAGCTCCACAATGCCCTACCATTTCCATTCTAGGACCTCATCCTTTAGATTTTGTGAGTAATCAAGCTCCAAAATGACCTACCATTTCTATATTAGGACATCATCCTTTGGCTTGTGTGAGCAACCAAGCTCCATGACACCATACCATTTCTATTCTAGGACCTCATCCTTTAGATCGTGTTGAGTAATCAAGCTCCATGGCACCTTACCATTACCATTCTAGGACCTCATCCTTTGGCTTATGCAAGCAACCAAGCTCCATGATGCCCTACCATTTCTATTCTAAGACTTTATCCTTAGGATTATGAAAGCAACTAAGCTTCATGATGTCCTAATATTACCATTCCATGACCTCATCCTTTGGCTTATGCAAGCAACTAAGCTTCATAACACCCTACCATTTCTATAATAGGCCCTCATCCTTTGGCTTGTGTGAGAAGCCAAGCTCCATGATGCCCTATCATTATCCAACTAATGGTTATTCTTCATCCATTGCCAACCATTACACACTTTAGAAAACTCCTATCAATTATTTATCCCCAACCAAGTCGATCAGTACCTCTCCAACTAAGCCAATCATTTAAGGACCAAGATATATTCAAAACTAGTATTTTATAACTACTTGTAAACTAAGGCCAAGAGAAGTAACCAAGCTATGATGTTTTTGTTAAACCAACCATTTATGATGATTAACCTATGATGAATCACCTTATAATCCTATACCTATTATTGAGGAGTCTTACTCTAACAAGCTAGTATTTGTTGGGTCATTTATTAATGATTATAACCTCCTTTGGGAAAATCATTACCTCGACCATATGCCTATTTTTAAAGAACCTCCCTCTAATAAGCCAGTCTCTAAGGAGTTGTCTCTTGACCTTTTTCCTATTATAGAGGAGTCTCACTTTGACAGACCAGTCTTTGTGGATCCCATTATGCCATCATAGTCCATTACTTGTCCAATACCAAACATTAAACAAGACATAATTATAGAAACATCCACACCAGATGAAGAATCAACATAGAATTTAGGTTCTATTATTGAACTAACATCATATTTAGTATTAGAAGAAGAATTAATGTCAGTCTAAACATTAGATTTAGAGTCATTTGAGTTACACTCAACATCATAATCAAAATATGTTCATGGTTATTATAATAGTGGTTATGTATGCCTTATAGATTAGTTTGAATATATTTTTGATCCTTCCATAGTTTTTTGGGATGATTATTTTAGCTTAGAGAAAAGTTATCCTAGTATCTTCTATGAGGATTGTGCTACCTATTCCCATTCCATTACCATTACACATGCCATTACCACCAACCAACTTAGAAATTTTATTGACCTTACACCTCTTACAAGTGTTGATTGGGACTGATAAAATCATACATTATTAAACTACATCCATGGTGACATATCAATTGAAAATAATTAGGGAGGCCAAGACAAAATTCATTCAGAAGAAGAATAATCTCATAGTGAAACCTTCTCAGAGGTACTAGGGGACAATCAAATTTCAAACCCAACATTTTCTAGTGAAACCTTTTTAGAGGTTCTAGAAGACAATCAAAGTCAAAATTCAAAATTCCTTAGTGAAACCTTTTTGGAGGTGCTATGGGATAATGAAGAAAACTTCATTGGTGAAAACCTCTTTGAGGTGCCAATAGATGAGCACACTAGTCCTTCACTACTTGATGAAGGCAAATCAAAGATGCGTAGCTACTCTCAGGCCCAAACAATAAAAAAATTTGATGGTCTTATCAAGAGCATATTTAGAATTCTTTGGCCCTACCATAAATAAAGTTATGTGAAATCTAAAATGAGAAACATTGTGTGTGCCTAAAAATCCCAATATTCATTTATTTACTAACCATTATACATTCCATTATAATCCACCTTTACATGGCCAAATCCTACTTATCATCCATTATTTATCCATATTTACCATCCTTGGCCATACTTTCCTTTACAAAGGCTATAAAGATACCTTGTCTCGATGTTTGAAGGAAACATAATCAATAACCAATGAAGATCACAACAACATCATTTGCATCTAAATATAAATCAAGTTATTAATAGATAAACTATTCAAAAGAGGTGTGGGCTAGCAATTTACATGATTTATTTTTCTAGTTACATCATTTTCTAATCAGGATGTGCATCTCCACATCATCAGGAACAATAGAATCATTTACCATACCTAGGCCAAAAACATTTACCATGCCATTGCCATTGCCATTTAACATTTACCTTGCATTTTCATTTGCCATTCTTCTTGTCATTGTTTCATACCCTACCATTTTCCTTACCTTACCTCTTGGAAGAAATCCTCTTACCATTTTATCCAATCTTCATACCATCATCATCCTAAATAATGTTTTACCATGTCTTTTTACCATACCATATCTATTAGACCATAGCCTATTTTCAACCATCCTACCCAATCCTATTTTGATCTTTGTTCCTTTGGTTTTTCCTATACCTTCTACAAGGTGATTCTGATTTAGTTTCAATAGTTTTGGAATTTTGTGTTTAAATGATAGTCTATGAAAGTAATGTGATACTAGATCTGACAAGTTATCTTTCATTCACACCTCATTATTGCTATTGATTATAATCACCTATGGGAAAATTATTAGTTCACCTTGTGTTTCTAATTATAATTATTGTCACTTATATTTTCACCCTTTGAGGAGATGTCTCAACTCTCCTCATCTAAGTGGCACAATTGAAACACCTCTAGGCTATGGGTATCCTAAGGATGAGGTGAATCTCTAGATAGGGATAGCTTCCTTGATGTACCACTTATAGACCAATACTAAACATATGTTTGTGAGGTAAAATTGAGAGATAAAAGTGAAATAAAACTATCTTAAAGGATGTGATACACAAAATTAGCTGATGAATACCAACTATTTTCATGTTACACATGAGAACAAGGGACTAACCAAATGTACACTTCTCTAATCTACATATTCTCACATCAATATTTCATTATGAGGTTATGGATGAATGTTTAGGCTAGGAGGACTAGATAAGAGGTCTATAATGACACTATTGAATAGGATAACTCACTCAACCTTGACACTTCCTAAAAACACTTCACATGACCTACAAGAAGAAGCTTTCCAACTATAAATAGGTGAGAGAATGAGACAATATTCTAAAGAAACAAGAGTCATCACTAAAAAAAATCAATCATCAAAGTAAAATAAACTATAAACAATCATTGAAGAGGTAAAAATAAGTAGTATTTATTGATACATGGTATGTAAATGATCAGGGCTTCACCATACTCAAGTGGAGCATAATTTACAATGGCCAAAATGGCTAGTTCTTATATAACTTAAGAGAGAGAGAGGAGAAGAGAGAAGTCCAAAGGTCACAAGGACACTTTTTAAGATGAGTAAAAGAGTTATACATGCATGAGAAGAATATGTGAAATGAACCATGTAAGGTTAGGAAGCACAAGTGTCATCCCAAGTCATGAAAGTCTTGAAATGTGGCATAGATGTTCTCATTCTGGCTCAGAATACTACCTTCATGATTTAGCCCTATTTTAAAGTCCCAAAATTTACTAGGTTAAGGTCTGATGATTAGAATTATAGGAAAGGATTTTAGGCATGACTCTCCATGTATTGGTTGTAGTCATGGTCATCTAAAATCATCTGGAAATGAGCTATCATTGCTTGCACTCTAAGAAAACTCCTCTTTCAGTCACCCCTCACACTTGGCTTAAAAATTGGCTTTATTTTTCAATGAAAATACATGGGAAGGAGTTAATAACATGTTTGAAGACCCTTAATATCCTTAGGGGCATCAAACACACATTAAAAAGACTCTCACTTGGAGTTTTCACCCTTCTCACCATCATGTTCACTATGCCAGTTTTGACTGGCTGAGATGAAGATACTTGTTGAGGAACCTAAGATTTTCTCTAAATCAATAAATTATCATAGGGAGTTATCTTAATTATCAGTATTCCCCTCCATGTGATTTTCATATTTAGACTCCTTATAGAACCTATGAAACACACAAAAAGTCAAGAAAACCCTATTTTGTACCCCATTTGTATAATTTTGTACAACTCATCCTGATGGGGAGTATCTTGAGAGAGTATTATGTAACCTCCAATCATCATTTTAGGTATAATATTCCATTAGAGTAGTTTTCCATTTTCATTTCCTCAAAATGGTCATTAAAAAGGGTTTTGGTAAGTCTAGGCATGTTTTACCCTCTTAAGCTTCATTCATAAATATGGGAAGTTGAAGTTGAAAAAAAATTCCACAAGATCAAATTTTGGGACATATATCAACCTCCCTAAACTCTTTAAATCTCCATGTTGGGTGCCAAGGGATATATGAGAGTTTAAATTTACCTTATCAAGATCTCTCCTTTAATTTACATAGGCTTGATGTTTCCTTTAGGATAAAAAATAGCTTCCTCATGTTTAATCTAAAAATTTAAAGATTTAAAATGCTTTTATTGACATTAAAAACATGCCACAATTCATTGGGATGCTTATAATATGTTAGAATTAAAGATGACTTCTCATTTGGGCAATAGGCCTAACCATGCCTAATAGCCTATCTGCACCTTAAAATCCAAAATGAATTTTGAGGGTTTTCCCTACATACCAATAGCTTATATACCTATATTTTTACCCCATATACATGATCTAATCCATTATAAATTTCAACCCATACTAGAAGTGAAAGTGGTTCTCCATTTGGCTTTAGGCCAAGACTATGCTTTATAGGGCTGCTTGCATACTTGAGGGTCTAGGATACCCTATTGAGATTCACCATTTATTGTTTGGTTTTTCATGTTTTCATTGGTGTTATAAATATTCATATACCTCATTTCAAGGTTCAAATAAATCTTGGTCTACCCTCTCATCCCTTCTTTCCAAGGCTACAAGGTTTATACATAAGGAGAGTGCCCTCTGTTTGAGATAAAATAGAGGGTACTCCATTATTTCCTCATATAATGGTGAATTTTGAATAGGATATTATAATTAAAAAAAAAAAAACTCTCTAAAAGGTTTTATCCATTGGTTAAACTATATGACTTTTTGAAAGCACTCAAAACTGATACAAACTACTAGGTAAAAGATTATGTATAGGGTTAGTTATGTGAACTATATATTGCTTAATTGGGGGTATTTATTTCTTTATTTTCCATGTAAATAGCTTATTAATATAATTAATATCAAGATTAATGTGTCTTTAGTTTTTTTATCACTTCAACTCTTTACTTATACCTTCCCATACCTTAAACTCTTAAGGTTGCATGTACCAATTCTTGACTATATTTCTTATTTTAGGAGGACCTCTGTAGATGATCCTACATATTTTAAGCCTTGAATACATTTAAAAATCCCAATTTAATATATAAATGGTCATCTAGTAGTAGTTTTAACTCATTATTTTCATAATTAGGATAAGTTCACATCAAGGATCCTAACTTTCTTACTCTCTGCCCCTCACATTCAACTATAGTTGACTGTGTTGGGTCCTATAGGTACAACTATAAGACCCAAGCCTTTTATTATGGATTTTTTATCCTCATAAATTTATCTAAATAATAATTTTATTTAACTTTCTCTTTTTGTGCTTGGAGTGAGGTCTATCATTCAAGTTATCTAGCCCAATCTTTAAGATACCCTACAACTAACCTATATGTGCAAATTTTACAATGAAAAGGATATCTGTAGGTGCAAATGTGGGCAAAAATTAGTATGCCATCTTACCTTGATAATTATTAGATCATAAATATTCATGTCAACCATTTGGAATGATTCAAGTGTGAAGGTATGGTCTAGTATGTAACCTTGGATGAAGGGTCACCTTGGGGCTCAAACCTGTAGATGTCAATATAGGAAATTAGTGTTAAAAGGTGCAAGTTTGAGCCCTCATAGCAATAAAACCAAATGATTAAATCAATCCATTCCTTTTGAAAGCTTTTATACCATGCAGTGGCTACAAGGTTTCTCCATTTAGGTGCCTCAATTCCTTTTGAAAACTTGTCATAATATATCAATAAAAAACTAGGGTACTTTATTCTGTGCTTTTAGGGATTTGATCCTTGAACATGTATTCATTACCTTTGAAGGTGATTTTCAACTTTGTTTAGAAAACTAGCAATTCAAAAGGGGTGCCATGATCTCAACTCATGATAGGAATTTAAATAGGGTTTCAACTCATGCTTAAATGCTCTAGAATGACCTCTTAGCTCTTTGTCAAGCCACCTGTAGGTGGTTATTTTCATATTCAGGTAGCTTGAGTTTAGGTAGTGGTCATGGGATGGACAATGTACATTTTTTGACCTCATAGGCAAACCTAGACTCTGACCAATCCTCCAAATGGGTGTTTTCCATCATAAATATCTTTAAACTAGCTTTAAAACCTCTATTCAATGTGGTATAAGTGGAGGTTTTTATTTGATGCTCTTCATATGATAATATGTTAAATATCTTTAGATATTTTTTACACTTCCATGAATCATGTTAAAATGGTCCACATATGTGATTCCCTATGACTATAAGGATGAGGAAGGAGTTGATTATGCATGCCAATGGATTGCAACCTCAATGAGGTTTACCTTGGATGTTAAATTTTTTGAAAGAAGGATGTTACCATGAACATTTAGCTGAGTAAAACACCATGTTACATCATGTCAAATCCATTGTAAAGAAAGAGACCTTTTCTTAATGGTGGAATTTGAATGCAAGTTTTCTATCAACATCCTCCTAAAAAGTGAGTTATTTGGATTATCAAATCAACTTGAAACATGAAACCAACCATAGAGATCATTTGAGGAGGAATCTAACATCATCTGGAATCAACATAACTAATTGGAAATGCCCAAACCAAAACAAAACCTATAGGGTGTAGGAAATAATAAACAAAACAACACAGTCATCTTGTAAAGGCTAGTTCACAAAGCATGGTTGACAAATATTCAAACTATTGTTATGGAGATGGATCTATCTAAGTGTAATACCACCTACCGAAAGTGTTTAACTTGAAAACTCTTCAAATCTATACCAAGCATAAACCTATTGACCACTTCTGTGTGTCTAAAAAGGTAAAGGAGTAAAATGATTTTAGCTTAAAAAAGGCACTTCTAGAGCATGTCAAGCATGGAAATGAACCTGAGAAAGATGAAGAGATGTTCCATGGCCTTCTCCCACATGTCAACTTCCCTCATAGGCCATAAAAGTGCCAAACTCCCTCTTTTTAGTTAGTTTCTTGATCTTCCATTTGATAACCTACAAGATTTAGATGAGAATTAAATTCCTAATAGGGAATCTAACTTGTTGGACATTTGAATGGAAATTATGACACTTGGGCACCTTGAAAACCTTGCCACTTGCATTTATGACCCCTAAAAGCCTTCTAGATGACTCAAAATGATAAATAAACTAATTAGATCACGACCAAGGATAATAGGGCATTAAATAACATCAAATAACTTATAATAAACCCTATGACATAATATTATACCCCCTATATACCTTTAAATATCAATTTTTTTCCTATAGGGGTCCCAATTTGACCTATAGGGTCAAGTTTGGTCAACAAATTGGTGACTCATAGGGGTAGTATGCTTGATATACTAAAGATCAATAGCCTTATTAGTACATTGGGATTAGGGAGTCATATGAAGTCAAAGAAAAATAAAAATACCTTGAAAATAAGCTTTGACCAAGACAAGACAACTAATTACCTTAGCCACATAAAATCAAGGACACACACATGCAAAAAAAACACACTAATAAAACACACATGTGCTCAAAGCACTTAGGGAAATCAAAAAACAAACAAATATGTAAAACTAGTAACTAATCATAACTCCTTTCTAAGATAAAAAGGAAATTTTATTTAATCTCCTTCTTCATGAGATGAATCATAGTGCCAAACATGTTTCTCCTTAGATTGGATGCTTTATAGAATTGACCTATTCCTTGGCACTTCACTTGATCTACTCTCAAGTAGATTATCCTTAAATAGGTCTCAAATGTATATATATTCCTCTTGAAATTTTACACATACCTCATACTTTTTCCCACTCTTAATCTCATGATCAATTGTATCTTCTTGGTAGGCATGGCTTCAAGAGGAGTTGTTTCTTGTTATTTAGAAGATAGAGGCCAATAGGAGCTTGTTCCATCCTTCAAGAGCTGATGTGTTTCTCCTACCTAGTTGAGAGGATGATAACCCATCTTGATGATTTCAAACATGTCATCATGGGATGCATATGCTTCTTGAAAGGTTGATTTTTATTTGCATACTCATGTGAGTGTCAAGGCTGCCTTCTCCATTTTTGAATAGATCATAGCCGACTTGAAGAGGAGTATAACCTATTCCAATGACTAGAAAAAAGTCATCCAAAGACTGATTTAGAACTTTTTCTTGCCCATACAGGATATATTGGATAGTGATGGAAGGAGCAATGGTGATTTCTTCTTATTTGACAAAAGGAAAACATTCTTCCATATTAACCTAATCAAAATTTTCCACACAATAATTTACCTCTTCTTCAACATTTAGGACCTATTGAGGGATCTCAATTTGTATCTCAAATACCATAATATGAATTTAGTTCTTAAGGGATAAAATATCCTCAATTTCATTCTCTTTCTTGGTGATGCCAAGAATGGGAATCTTAAAATCATGTAACTAAGCCCAATGAGGCTTCTAAGGAGTTGTATTTTCTTTAAATAAGAGTTCTATATTTTCCTCAACCAAATGCTCCTCTTTAGGTTCTCATACCATAGGTCGATCAAGGCAAAGGGTGATGGGGTGAAGACAAGATGAAATAGTTGTGGAGGTTCAACCAAGGACTCAAAATCATATTGAGAATGATTTTTAGGGGATCTTTTTGGAAGCTCTTGAGGGAGGGTGGGAGGGTCTTACATAGGATCAAGATCTCTCTCAACTTCACACTCCTTATCAAGGATTTGATCCCCTTTATTTACCCATTATTCCACTATGTTATTCAAGCTTAGGATGTTGAGATTAGGAGTCTCTTCTTGAGGTAGTGATGCAAATTGAGGAGTGGATGAAGTGTTTAAGAAACTTAGGGTCTCCTTAGGCTTTGATTCTCCACCTTGTCTCCAATGTGGAATCTCATATCTAGAGGTATTTTATTGAAGTGTGGATGTGATGGGAGATGGAAATGAGAGATTATATTTCACTTATTTTTCTAATGAGATGGAATTATTCACTTGCATGTTGGACAACTCAATCTGCCTATCAATATTTACTTCAAACACAAGGCTTGTCTCTTTAACTCTCTTTTTGAACTGATTGGAAAAATGATGAATTTGACAAGCTTGATTGGGTTCATGAGTAGGAATCATGTAGTATTGATATCAATCTTGGGGTAGTGAATATGAGGGTTGATATGTTTAGTAAGGCTATTCCTCATAAACTCTTAGCTTATTTTCCAAGGATGCAATCAAGCCACCTATGTCTAGCATTTCACTTGTAAGCCTTTTCCAATTGATTCTCTCAATAGATGCCCATTATATTTTGACCAATTCTAATGCATATCTCACACTATGATTAATATGACTAGGAATATCTAGACTATGTCCCCTTAGTGTGTCAAGATCTAACATGTACTTCTCATATCCCAAAAGTGTTTGCTTGAAAGTTGAAATGGACTGACTTGAGAAGTGACTAGGTTGACTAGGAGAAGAAAGATATTGAGGAGGATGGATATAGGAAAAATAAAACTCATGGAAAGGCTGATAAGAGTCATATTAGGGTTGGTAAGTGATCCAAGTAATAATTCAAGCAACAATTCAGGTGATGGTTCTACCATAATTGATGACAAAACTTTGGGAGCCATAACTTTTGCACTATAGCTCTAATTGACTCGCCATTTGAACCATTAGAAAGATAATAACAAGGAGAACATGGTGATATGTCATGAGTTTTTATTGATGGATTTTGATCCCCTAAAACCCAATGTAAGTTCCCCAAGTTTCAATTTTAGTAGTGCTATCTAAAAATAACAATTCCTTAAATTCTGTATTGTTTTAAATCATGGAAGTTGAACCACTTAATCTCCTTAGATATTGGTAACCTTACACATACTCCTCCCACTTTAAAAATGTGTATAAATGAATATGTAACCTAAAAGGGAAATTAGACATCTCTTCCCAGAGATAAACATATAGTGGTATTGCAATTTTGAGTAATAAAACATCTCTTCTCAGAGAATTCATTATTACTATGTTATTTTCATGTTATTGAAATATTTTAAAAAATTATAAGTTTTGTATCAATGGTATCAGAGCGGGTTGTTTTGAGAGTGTATGATCCCAAGGATGAGGTCAGGGTATAAGAAGCTTGGGTGGAAAACAATAGAGCTTCCAAACTATCCACCTATTCAATCCAAATGAATTCAAATGGTGGATGACACTAAAACATCTAATACTTTCAAGGAAATGGTGAATGAAGCCCTCCAATGTCAACAAATATAGATGCTTCAACAATTTTCCCAAATTCTCCAACAACTCTTGATGGGAAATTTTGGCTCTTCATCTACAATTCTTGGCTCCTCATCCATGGAACATCTTTTCAGTGTCCTAACACCCTTCAAGGTTTAGGTGAATTTTGATAATCCTACATTTGAAGGAAAAATCAATGTTGATGTAGTAGAAAATTGGTTGGATCAATTATCTTCCTACTTCTCTGTAAATAAATTCATCGATGGAGAAAAGATCACTTTTACTCTTTTAAAAGAATAATTGGCCATAAAGAATTTGTGGGAAGTGTACAAAAAGAGGTTTAGTATATATGACATTAGCCTTTAGGTAGAACCTACCTAGGATGATTTCATGGAAGTGGTAAAGGAAGAGTACTATCCCATTGGAGCATATGATGATCTGTACATACAATGGCAACAACTTCACTAAGGTAAGGACCAATCTATTCAAGATTACACATACATTTTTCATTCTCTATCTATAAGATCAGGCATCCAAGAAAGTGAAAAACATAAGACTCTCAAATATTGTGGTGGACTATAATGGTACATATGAGGGGAAATGGAACCCTTCAATTTGGAAACCCTTAGTGAGGCATATAAGTTCATAGTGAAAATTGAGCAAAAGCATGGAAGAAAGAATATGAAGAGTCAACCTTCAAAACGGAAAAGTGACAAGGAAGGTCAAACATGAGGCCAAAATTAGAAGCAAAAGGAGTTTCAAGGTAAGAAACCCCAAAATGGGAAGGCTGGAAAATGGTGTGATTACCAAAAAACTAGAACTCATTCTAATTAAGAATGTCAAGCCATCAAGTCACTACTTTCTGAGTCACAATACTCAACATCCACTACTCTATCTCATACACAACCTACAGTCGATGAGGATGAAGAAGAGATTGTATATTTTGAGCCCAACACCATCGTCACTTCATCATAGACCTATGACGAAAGGACATATGACAAGGAAAGATTGTTTCACTCCAAATCATGGGTAAAAGGTATGCCTTTACATTTCATTCTTGATAGTGGGAGTCAAAATAATTTAATCTCTACTAAAGCTATGAAAATTATAAATCTATCCATAAAGCCTCACCTAAATCCATAAATTATTAGATGGTTGAGCCCAAGGAAAGACCTCTGTGTCACCCATCATTGTCTTCTTTCATATGCAATAAAACCTTTCCAAGATGAAGTCTTGTGTGATGTGGTCAATCTAGATGTTTGTGATGTACTTATTAGTTAGCCATTTATGTATGATCGATATGGAATCTATGAATCATAAACCCAAAGAATCACCCTCACTCTTGGAACACGGTGCTACAGGGTACTAGAGGTACCACATCCCATGTCTGTCTCCCTGATCAGTGATAAAAAATGTAAGAGATTGGTGGAGAGGACAAAGAAGTTTATTCTCATGGTGGTTCATAAAAGACATCAGTGGGATTAATGAGAATCTTGGAATGTGGTTCTATAAGGTATCGTAAGTACTACCTCCCACATCTATCTCCCTGATCAGTGCCAAGCAATGTAAGAGATTGGTGGAGAAGACAAGGAAATTTGTAATCATGGTGGTCAAACCAAAAATGATGTTACTATACTAACTACATAATCAACACAAAAGTATAAGTATATGGGATAAATCACAAGAGAATATGATGACTTATTCAAGTCACCCACTAGAGTTCCACTACATTGCCAAGTAAAACATTCTATTAATTTGATCCTAGGATCACCTTTGCCTAACAGTTATGTGTATCATAGATCAATTCTGGAGAATGATGAGATAAAAATATAGATTCAAAAATTGATCCAAAATGGCCACATCAAGCCAAGCTCTTCACCCTATGGTAGCCCAATTATCTTAGCACCAAAGAAAGATGGAACATGGAGGCTTTGAATTAACTATCAAGCCTTGAATAAATTCACTATGAAGAGTTGCTATCCCCTCCCTAGGATTGATGACCTACTGGACCAACTCCATGGTGTGAAGTTATTCACCAAATTTGATCTCAAGTCTAGCTATCACCAAGTTCTCATCGATCCCACTGATGTCTGGAAGACTGCATTCAAATCTAAGGAGGGGCTCTTCAAATGTTTGGTTATGCCTTTTGGCTTAACTAACACACCTAAAACCTTCATGTGGATGATGGATGACATCTTGTGATCCTTCACCAACTCATTCATGGTTGTCTACCTGGATGACATATTCATCTATATCAGAACATCAGAGGAACATTTACAACATGTTCATAAGGTACTTCAAACTCTTTAGGAGCACAAGTTGATTGCAAATCTTGACAAATGCATATTCAAGATGAAAATAATTTAGTACCTTAGGTACGTTATGAATGAGGAAGGAGTCCATGTTGATCTATAAAATATTTGGGTTATTCAAGAATGGCCTATACGGAGGACCCTCACAAAACTTCACAGCTTCTTGGGTCTTATAAATTTCTATCACAAGTTTATTCTTAGATTTTCACATGTTGCTTGGTCACTAACCCAATTGACTAAAGGAGGAGATAAAGCTAAATTATAGTGGGGTGAGATAAAAAAAGGGCATTTGATAATTTGAAGAAAAGAATTTTCTTAGCCCCTATTCTTACCTTGCCAGATTTGCATTAACCTCTTGAGTTGATGATAGATGCATCTAAATATGCCATGGGAGTTATCATCATGAAACATGGCCATATTGCTACATATCATAGTGAAAATTTCACTGATACAGTCAAGAAATATCTGACATATGATAAGGAGCTCTATGCCATTATGCAAGCCTACAAATGGAAACACTACATCTTAAGGAAAGAGATGGTCATCCACAATGACCACAGGCCATTGGAATTCATCCAGACATAGAGCAAGCTACAAAATGAGAGGCACAAAAAGTGGGCCACATATCTATAGTAATTCCATCTGATAATCAAACACAAAAAGGAGCTCAAATATGGCCATATATTGTCTAAGTCACCCACAAATTACTGCACTCATAATAGTTCTTGACCTATGCAGACATGAGACTACCACTTGGGGTGCTTTATATGAAGTAGATCCTACCTTTGCTGATACATATTAGGTGTTTCAAAAAGGTAAACATGTTTATAATTTTTATTTTCAAGATAATGTCCTCTATCATACGGGGCACATTTATGTTCTAGCTACAGAGCAATAGAAGATGATATGGGAAGCACATTTCAATATGATAGCTGGACACTTTGGTGTAGAAAAGACATTGGTAGTTCTTCAAAAACACTTCTACTAGCCCCATATGTGAAAGGATGTGGAAAGGTATCTGAAATCTTGCACCCCATGTGTAATAGCCAACCCAAAAAATAAGAAGTAAGGATTGTACATGCCATTGCCAGAACCAACAAGGCATTGGGAATCTATTTCAATGGATTTTACTTGTAATAAAAATATATCTACTGAAGAGACTACTCAACTATATTTTAGTCATGTATAGCTCCATTTTGGTCTCCCCAAGTTTATTGTCTCAGATCGAGATTGCAGGTTCCTGAGCATCTTATAGTGTACTCTATGGAAGATGATGGATACCAAGCTAAAAAAGTCCATAACCTTTGATCCATAGACAGATGGTTAAATAGAAGTGGTGAACCACTTTATTATTCACATGATTTAGATGTATCAATCCAAACATCCATACACATGGGATGAGGGGCTTCTTTTCATATAACATGGATATAATAGGGCCTTGCACAACTTGACCAAGCACAATCCATTCTAAGTATGCTTCAGGTTTTAACCCATGGAAGTAATTGATATAGATGTTACATTATCCACCATGCAATACACACCTCATGGAATATCTGAGGTAGCAAAGGCAATAAAGTTCATTGAACACATGCAACACATCTAGTAGCAAGTTCATGACATCTTGGAGAAGATGAATCAAAAGTATAAGCAACACCATGACAAACATAGGATTGCACAAAATTTTAATATGGGTGATAAGGTTTGGTTGCAAATTCAGAAGGATAGGCCCACATATAAAATTTTTGCCTCTATGATATGGTCCCTACACCATCACCAAAAAAGTTGGAGAAAATTCTTTTGAGTTGAACCTACTAGTCTACCTTAGTTTGCATCCAATTTTTAATGTGGAGCTCCTTAAACCATATCATCCACCTCTATTGGACACTTCAGTTGTAGCAAAATAAATAGACATTGACGATATCAATCCACAATTTTTTTCTCCAATGGAGGAGGATCAAATTGTGGACACCTGGATGAAGACAATAAGATGATGCTCTATTTTGCTTTATCAGGTGGTCAAAAGGGGGAAACTTAGCCACCAAGGTGAGTGGCTCACAAAGAATAAAATTAAGACACAACTACCAAACTTGATGAGGAATATTGGCACAATGGGGACCATTTATTCTCAATGAGGGAGGAATGATCTGGGCAACAATTTAAGGGACAATTAAGGTGATGGTTCTACCCCAATTGATGACAGAACCTTTAGGAGCCATAAATTTTATATCATAGCTCCAATTGACTCACCATTTAAACTAGTAGAAAGATAATAACAAAAAGAACATGGTGAGATGGCATGGATATTTTATTTATAGATTTTGTCCCCCTAAAACCCAATGTAAGTGCTCCAAATTTCAATTTTAGTAGTGCAGTCTAAAAATAGTAAGTTTCTAAAAATAGTAATTCCTCAAATTTTGTATTGTTTTAAATCATGGAAGTTGAACCACTTAATCTCCTTGAATATTGGTGACCTTCCCCATCCTCCTCCTACTTTCAAAATGTGTATAAATGAAGATGTAACCCAAAATGGAAATTAGACATCTCTTCCTAGAGATAAGCATATAGTGGTATTGCGATTTTGAGTAATAAAACATCTCCTCTTAGAGAATTCATTGTTACTATGTTATTTTCATGTTCTTGAAATATTTTTCAATCAAAAATTTTGAGTTTTGGATTAGTAAGGATCATGAAAAAAATGGTAAGGATCACACCAAGGATGATAGGGAATGCCATAAGCTTGATATGTCTCCCTAACTTATGTAAAATAGTAATTAACACTAAAAGTAGACATGAAAATTCATTAGGAATCAAGAACATAAATAAAGATACCAACTATATTCAAAAGGAAAAACTAGGCTACTTGACCAGCTGATATAACTTTAGAGTTGCCATTGATGCTTGGATAGATGCCTCCAAAGGCTAACATATTGAAAGACAACACCAAAAATATTTCAAATTATTGGACTGAGAGTCCCATCAGGCATGACAAAAAATATTATCACTTGTATTTTCACCCTTTGAGGATATTTCTTAGCTCTCCTCATCCAAGTGGAATAATTAAAGCACGTTTAGGCTATGGGTAGCCTAAGGATGAGGTGAATCTCTAGATAGGGATAACTCCCTTAATGTACCACTTGTAAACCAATACTAAACCTATGATTGTGAGGGAAAATGGAGAGATAAAATTTAAATAAAATAATCCTAAAGGAGATGATACACCAAATTAGTTGATGACCACTAACCAGCTACATGTTACACATGATAACAAGGGACTAACCAAACATACACTTCTCCAATCTACATTTTCTCACATTAATATTTCATTATGAGGTTATGGATGAATATTTAGGATAGGAGGACTATAAAAGAGGTATATAATGACACTATTAAATATGCTAACTCACTCAACCTTGTCACTTCCTAGAACACTTCACATGACCTGTAAGAAGAAGCTTTCCGACTACAAATAGGTGAGAGAATGAGACAACATGCTAAGGAAACAAGAGTCATCACTAAGAAAGATCAATTATGAAATTAAAAAACACTATTAAAAATCATGGAAGAGGTAAAAATTAGTAGTATTTATTGATCCATGGTATTAAAAAGAGCAAGGCTTCACCATACTCAAGTGAAACATAGTTTATAATGGCCAAAATGGCTAGTTCTTATAAAACTTGAGATAGAGAGGAGAAGAGAAAATTCCAAAGGTCATAAAGAAACTTGTCAAGCTGAGTAATGGAGTTAAATATTCATGATAATAATATGTGAAATAAACCACATAAGGTCAGGAAACACAAGTGTCAGCCCAAGTTATGAAACTCTTAAAATGTGGCATAGAAGTTATCATTTTGGCTAAAAAAACTACCTTCATGATTTAACCCTATTTGAACATCCCAAAAATAACTAGGGATATGTATGATGATTGGATGAGAGGTAATTATTTAAAACATGCCTCTCCATGTATTGGTTTTAGTCCTAGTCATCTAGAATAATCTAGAAATGACCTATCACTACCTGCACTCTAAGAAAACTCCTCTTTCAGTCACCCCTCACACTTGGCCTTAAAATTGGATTTATTTTTCCATAAAAATACATGGTATTTAGTTAATGACATGTTTCAAGACCTTCCATGGCCTTAGGGACAACATGAACACCTTTAAAAGACTCTCACTTGGATTTTTCACCCTTTTCATCATCATGTTCACTATGCTAGTTTTGATTGGTTGAGATGAAGATATTTGTTTAGGAACCTAAGAGTTGTTATAATGAAATAAATTTTCATGGGGATTTATCTTAAGTTTAAATATTATCCTCCATGTGATTGTCATCTCCATAATCTTTCTAAAACTTGAAAAACACATAAAAAGGTCAAGAAAACCCTATTTTGTACTCCATCTGTAAAATTATGTACAATTCATCCTAATTGGGAGTATCCTGAGAGAGTCTTATACAACCTCAAATAATCATTATAGTCACACTATTCCATTAGAGTAGCTTTCCATCATCATTTCCTCAAACTGGTCACTAGCAAGGGTTTTGGTGAGTCTAGGCCTATTTTACCCTCTTAAGATTCATTCATAAAGATGGGACATTTAAGTTTCAAATAATACACAAGATAAAATTTTAGGACCTTTATCAACATCCCTAAACTCCTTAAATCTCCATGCAAGGTGCCAAGGGAGATATGAGCATTCAAATTTGCCCTATCGAGATCTCTCCTTTCATTTACATAGGCCTATTGTTGTCTTTGAGCCAAAAATGGATTCCTCATGTTTCCTATACAAAGTGAAAGATTTAACACACCTGGATTGACCCTAAAAACATTCCAAAATTCATTGGGATGATTATATTATGTTATAATTGAAGATGACTTCTCATTTGGGCATTAGGCCTAACCATGCCTAATAGCCTATTTAAACCTTAAAGCCCAAAATGAATTTTGATGGTTTTACCTACATACCAATATATTATATACCTATATTTTCCCCCTATATACATGTTCCAATCTATTATAAATTACGCCCCATACTTTAAGTGAAAGTGTTTCTCTATTTGGTTTTAGGCCAAGACTATGCTTGATAGGCTTGCTTGCATACTTGAGATTATGGGATACCCTATTGAGATTCACCATTTATTTATTATTTTTTCATGTTTTAATAGGGTTTATATGTATTCCTAAACCTCCTTTCAAGGTTAAAATAACTCTTGGTCCACCCTCTCATCCCTTCTTGCCAAGACTGTAGGGTTTGTACATAAGGGGAATGCCCTATGCCTGAGACAAAACATAGGGAACTCCTTTATTTTATTATATAATGGTTAATGTTGGAGATGATCATATAATTTTTTAATAACCTCTCTACAAATTTTCATCCCTTGGTCAAACCATATGACCTTTCAAAAGCACTCAAAACTAATACAGACTGCTAGGCAAAAAGACTGTGTGCAGGGTTAGTTATGTGAACTATATATTGGTTGATTGAGGGTCCTTATTGTTATATTTTTGTGTCCTTAGTTTGTTTATAACTTTAAATTTTTAAATATCTCTTCCCATACCTTAAACTCTTAAGGCTTCATGTACCAATTCCTAACTATATTTCTTATTTGAGGAGGACCCCTATAGATGATCCTACATAGTTTAAGCCTTGAAGACATTACACAAGCCCCATTGAATATTTACATGGTAATATATCATTAATTTTAACTTATTCATTGCATACTTAGGTTAATTTCAAATAAATAATCATAACTTTCTTACTCTCTGCCCGTCACAATCAACTATAATTGACTATGTGGGGTCCTGTAGGTATAATTATAAGACCTAGGCCTTGTATTATGGCTTTGGAATCCTCATGAAGTTATCTAAATAATACTATAAATTCACTTACTCTTTTTTTTCTTGGAGTGAGGTTTGTAATTCAATTTATTTAGCCCAATCTCTAAGATACCCTACAACTAGCCTATAGGTGAAAATTTTGTAATGAAAGGGATCCCTGTAGGTATAAATGTGGTCAAAACTTAGTATGTTGACTTCATTTGATGATCCTTAGATCATAAATCTTCATTTAAACAATTTGGAACCATTTAAGTTTGAATTTATGGTGTAGTGTGCAACCTTGGATGAAGGGTCACCTTGGGGCTTAAAACTATAGATGTCAATGCAAGAAATCAGTGGTAAAAGGTGCAAGTTTGAGCCCTCTTAGCAAGAAAACCAAATGATAAAATCACTCACTTAATTTTGAAATATTTTATCCCATGTAGAGCTAATTTGTTTTTTCCATTTATGTTCCTAAAATACTTTTGAAACCTTGTCATAAGATATCAATAAAAAACTAGGGTTTTCTGTTATGTGCTTTTAGGGATTTGATCCCTGAACCTGAAATCATTACCTTTAAAGGTGATTTTCAACTTTGTTTAGCAAAATAAAACTTAAAAATGGGATTCCATGATCTAACCTCATGATAGGAATTCAAATAGGGTTTCATCTAATGCTTCAATACTCTAGAATGACCCCTTAGCTATCTATCAAGCCACATGTAGGTGGTTATTTTCATATGCAGGCAGTCTGAGTTTAGGTAGTGGTCATGGGGTGGAAAATGTGTATGTTTTGACCTTATGGGAAGACATATACTCTCATCAATCCTCCAAATGGGTCATTTTCATCATAAATATATTGAAACTAGCTTCAAAGCCTTTATTTAATGTGGTATTCCCTTTTAAACACATAT
This sequence comes from Torreya grandis, assembly GCA_037957365.1. NCBI lineage: Eukaryota > Viridiplantae > Streptophyta > Pinopsida > Cupressales > Taxaceae > Torreya > Torreya grandis. Next base: position 1,273,707 of record JARHVA010003016.1, read on the forward strand.
AAATGCATTTTGAGCTGTGTGTATGATTGAAGTACAAGCATAGTCCCTTCTTAAGCAAGTGGAGGTTTTTATTTGATGATATTGATAGGATAATATTATCAATATCATGAGATATTTATTACACTTCCATGAATCATGTTAAATAAATCCACACACATGATTCCATATGACTGTAAGTAAGGATGAGTAAGGAGTTGATTGTGCATGCTAATGGACTACAACCTCAATGATGTTTACCTTGGATGTTTAAAATTTTGAAATAAGGATTTTAACATGACCATTTATCTAAGTAAAACACCATGATACATCATGTCAAATCCCTTGTAGACAAAGAGGCCTTTTACAAATGGTGGAATTTGGATGCAAGTTTAGTATCAACACCTTTTTATAAAGTGAGTTATTTGGACTATAAAATCAACTTAAAATAATAAAACAACCATATAGATAATTTTATGAGGAAGATAATATCATTTTTAATCAACACAACTAACTGGATTGTACATAAATTACTAAACCAAATCAAAACTTATAGGGTGTAGGAAATAATGAATAGAAAAACATAGTCAACTTGTAAAGGATGATTCATAAAAATAGTTGACAAATATTAAAAATATTTTTATGTAAATTTATCTCTATAATTTTACTATCACCTCTAAAAAACATTTTCCCTAAAACCTCTTCAACCGTCTGTACCAAGCACAAACCTGTTGACCACTTTTGTGTGTCTAAAAAGGCAAAAAAGGAGAAGAATTGTTTTAGCTCAAAAATGGAACTTATAGAGCATGTAAATAATTTAAATTAACTTTATGAATATTAATATATGTTCCATGGCCTTTTCCCATGTGTCAACTTCTCTCATGGGTAGTACAAGTGCCAAACTCCCTTTTTTCAGTTGGTTTCTTGATCTTTAGTTAGATAACCTCCAAGATTTAGATAAGATTGACATTACTAATAGGGATTCTAACTTATTATATGTTTTAAGGGAAAAAAAGACACTTGGCCACCTTGAAAACCATTCCACTTACATTTATGACCCCTAAAATCCTTCTAAATGACTCAAAATGATAAATATACTAATTAGATCATGACCAAGGATAATATGGCATTAAATGACATTAAATAACTTATAATAAATCCTATGACATAATATTAGAACCATTATAAACCTATAAATATCAGTTTTAGCCTATAGGGGTCCTAATTTGACCTATAGGGTCAAATTTGGTCAATAATAACCACCTGTGGGCAAATTAGTATCATAGATCTATGTCATTGTTTCCTAATTATAACCACCTATGGGAAAATTAGGAACAACACCTTTACCATGCATTGGCACATAAAATTACCATTACTATTCTCATTTTCTTGGCCATTTATTGGATTTGAGAACTTCTTATGACCTAATTAGTTTTCCCATCCTTTTGTGTTGGTGGAGCTACTATGACTTGAGGTCATTTTTGGGACTATGTAGGTCATGCTTGATTTATGTTTGGGTAAGATTAGTTCCCATTTTACATACACTCTCACCATTTTGAGATCAACCTAATCTAACACCATCACCATTTTATGAGCAACCTAAGTCATGCTCTCACTATTTTGTGAGCACCCTTAGCCATGATCTCACCATGTTGTGATAAACCTAAGCCAATGCTCTCACCATTTTTAGAGTTGGACGATTTAGTATCTTGTAATTTCTAATTGGGTTGAGATGCTTAGAAAATTCTTAAAACATTCATAAAATTTCACAAAATACAAAAATAATTATCTTGTTTAAGCCTAGTTAGTCATCCTTGATCCGACCTACTGGGGCAAATCCATTGTTAGGATGCTTTTTATTGATTTTAATTTTTAGGCTTTCTATGTATTTTTTATATTTGTTTGATTTCCTATTTGTTTGATTTTTTTTGTTGTTTGTTTATTTATTTCTTTGCTTACTTGTTTATTTGCTTTAAGTACTATGCCTTGACTCAATCTATATGTGTTCATTGGGTGATTCCTTATGCATTATTCTTGAGTCCATCCATATTCATATGTCAACATTATCATCATGGTTTTTATCATTGGTGCATTATTTTAAATTATTTATTAGATCAGGAGTCAGTCCTTCTACATATTTTAGCTAATTTATCATGTTGTTTTATATCATGATGCCTATCATCACATGATACAATAAAAATCAGCTAAAAAAGTATTAAAAGTAATGGAGACATAGAAGTTTCTCCTTGGTACCCTTGGAAAATTCCCCCACCATTGATCAAATCAACCCATTGACCATTCTAGTTGTATCAATGCTAATAAGGATGAACATCTCCACATTGGTAGGTATAATTGATTATTTCACATTGATCAATTCTTATTATTCTATTCATATCTTTCATCACTTTGTGTATTCTCATTTGCCTAGTTATTTGTAGCTTCTTCATTCATTAAACCATTGCATCTACATTTGCACCTAATCATTTTTAATCTATGTAACATGTTATACCCTTGAGTCATGCTTGCCAATTCACCCTATTAGGGCAAAATCAAACATCATTATTCAATCTCAATCATCTTTATGATTATAACCACCTATGGTCAAATCATTATTTTGACTCATCAACACTAATTATTGCATATGTTGTTGTCATTGATTATAACTGCTTATGGGCAAATCAATGTCACACCTTTTGTTACTGATTATAATGACCTTTAGGCAAATCAATACTTTTTAAATCAATGCATGTAAGAATTTTATCATTTATATTAATCCCACTTATGGGTTAATCTCATTCTTCTTTTTGAGGGATTATCCATCAAACATGTGATGGCCACTCCCTTGAAGGGGAATCATTATAGGCTTCCCAAACATTATGTAGAGATTTCTTCTTCAATCATCATTCTCTTTTAGGCATATAGGCATTTTTAATTATTTGAGAAGTTTTTATTATGCCTAGAACTTGAAACATCTTCCCGAATAGGGGAAAACTATATACACTTAAAATTGGCCACCAATGGCTTCAACCAGACTTTAGGTTGATTCTTACCAACCTTTGCAAATTAAGCCTAAGAATCACTGAACATCCCAAATTTGTTTGTGTATCATTTATCAAAGCTCATAATTACATTGATACATCCCTAATTTGGGTATCCTATTTTAAGAAATAAAAACCTCTCACAAATTCATCTCTATTCATCATAGGGCATCACAACATGCAATTTGGCCTATAGACCTATTAAGTGGGGTAAGTGCACACTTAATAAAATCTTAGGAATTCTAAAATCTTAAATATAATTAATTAAAATGTTAAACCTAATTAAATTCCTAGTTAAATTATCCAAGAGAAATTAATAAAATTCTAATAAAGGAATTAAAAAATTAAGAATATCCTAGGTTTTCATAATTACCTATTATGACTTGTCAAGCCTTTGCAAATATCTCACCCATGCGCATTCATTGCAAATAATGAGATTTTGACACCTTTTAACTCTAATGGGGTTAATTAACCCACTTAGGTTAGGTTTGGACCCATTTCATGACTAACCTACACTCTAACTCACCTTGAGTTGGGGTTAGTTTTAAAACCTATAAATACAAGCCTAAACCTCTTTATTTGGAGAGCTTGGATAGAGTAAAGTTATAATTTAGGTTTTATAGCAAGATTTAAAGTAATAGTGTTATATTTCCAAAATAATAAGCCAAGCCATCAAGGAAGCATAAGCCACAAGTTATAATGGTGCCAAGGAGATAGCTAAACACCATTTCCAAAGACTCTTTGAGCACAAGCCGAGCAAACCAATGACAAATAACTTGGAAATATAAAGGAAGGTAAGGGATTTGTCATTATTTGCATTTTAGTTGTGCTTTCATATGTATTTTTTTCACTATTATCCCCTTAAGATCTAGTTTTAGAGATGTTATCACATTATGTGTTGATTTCATTTTGTTTTTGTGAAACTAACACTTGTTCTAACCCCCTCTCTATTGGAAAATTACTATGATCATATATTTAACTGGTACTTGATTGACTAGTACTTCTTGATATATCACTTGCAAGGATAAGTTTATATCTGATTAGGGTGAAGAGAATACAAAGGTGGTGATTAGATCATGTTTGATGCATTCCCAAGTATTCATATCTAGGCACATCTCTTGATGAACATACCATGCTCTAGCCCAAGCATGTAGAGTGCCATAAAATGCATGCACCCACAAGGATTCTAATAGAAATGTGTCATCGACATTCCAAAGTTTCTTACAAGTATCTAGATGATTTTTTAAAGACTCAATACTATTATAACTAATTATGGTGTGAACCTATTTGTCATGGTGAAAGTGATGATGTAATGTGATGCATACTTGTTCTCATGCAAACAATCTATATTGATGAGTAGCCCATAAATGGGATGATGTTCCTTGAAGTACACTAGGGAGTACATTCATATGTTCATCTTCAAAAACATAGTAAACCTCTACATGCTATAGGTATTCCCCAACTTTGACTCAAACATGAAAACTAGGGGCTTGATCCAATTGGAAGAGTGGTGCATTCATTAATCATCCACTAATGAATCAAATAGACTTATAGTATTTAGGTAACTTACATGGAGAATTTATTTTTTAACCAAATAAAACACAACCACATTTCATGAGGTCATATTCTACATGTATCTAGTGTTTAAAAGCAATGCTAGTGGTGTCAAAGATGGATTGCATTTCTCTCTAATGAAGTAGACCATTAGGAGTCTGATCTATATGTTCATTTCCTTGTGTTGTGATGCTACATATGTGGTTGAGGTTCTCATAAACATAAAATACTTCTATAAAATGGGGACCTTGATCATAAGTGAGGGGAATGAATATGCAATGGGTGTCATTATCAAAGCTGATGTAGTGATTCTTAAAGCATAAGTTAGCATTATTGGCATGGCACCATGGTTGACCCAATAGAGATAAAAAAAATCATCAGCTTCAACTAATTTAATTATTTCAAAATCACCTTTGAAAGGGACACCTAAAATGTTAATAGTGGCATCCTTGAGAACTCTTATAAGCACCTCTCAATTTTTATTGGCCATAAATAGAACATGTGGGAAGGTTATAAAGTGGGGCTACCCATATTCCTCTAGGCATCATTTACAAGAATATTAACTTCAATGTTGGTATCCACTATTATATCTTGAATCATCCAGCCATTAATGGATGCATTTTCCATGATCCCCTTATCACATTTGACATCTAGTTGGCCATAAGATTCTTATTAGTGTGTATGTTTCAAACAATGATATGAAGGAGTCTTGATTGTCTATTGTCATAGCCAATTCTTTAAAAGGGGAATGATGTTTAATAACATAGATCTCAAAATTCATCCTACCTAGATTATGTTGAGATACTTTATTTTTACATCTCAGCATACATGGTTTCATCCTTCTCCTTAAAAAATTTAAATTTCATCTTGTAAATCATGTACCAGGGCCATGTGTTGCATGATACCTCTTTTTATTTTTGAGCATCAGGGTAGTGTTGAGCACATGGTTTTTCATGTTGAACCTTATTTTTAGGTGGAACTAAAATAGGTTGGGAATGAGCACCACTTCATGTCATAATGTTTACCTAAGGTCCCATTATTGGGGTGGTAGGACATGGTTTCCATTGAACATTTGGAGTTTTGGCAACATGAATCATCCCAGTGCCCTTCTCATTACTCTCTTTAGTGATAGTCATATATAATTTAGGGAATTCTTCTAGATGATGATCATTCTTGAAAAAGGTGCAATTTGCGTAAACCAAGAAATCACATTGATAGTGGTATGGATATCCACACTTATAATAGGTCTTGGGTGGAAAATGACCACACCCACACCTATTTCCACATCCTCAATGCTAAAAATATCATCCTCTACTAGACTCTTGATTATTTGTAACATAAGTTTGGGGAGTCCCTCTTGTATGTGCTTAATTGATCTCATTAATGACTCAATATTCACTGGTATCATCTGTGTGTGCATCACATATTTTATAGTATAGTGACACTTTAGCTTGGGTAGTGAACTAGAGAAAGGGATAATTCATTACATCATGATCCTCTTTATAGATTTCACAAGACTATTTTTTTATGGTTCAAACATTCTTCCATGGATAATTAATCTTATTATGTCCCTCTACTTTGCATTTAACACACCATAGCCTATTATGGGTATCATAAGCATTATTTTCCATTAGCTTCTCCAACTAAGAGGCCATATAAGCAATCTAATCCTCCATAAAGGGGCTAATCCTTGTGTTTATACTTATCGTAACTTTTATTTCCTTGTACACGTTAATAAAACTCTTTTGGGATAGAGCTTGATGCAATGAAAACAACCTTCACAAAAACCATTGAGCATGTTGTGTTGAGTTAATCTCAAATGATAGTTTTGAAAGAATTATTTTGAAAAGTGCATCATATTCACACACACTTTTAGTGAATTCTTTCTTTATGTCCTTTAAAATAATGATGCTTTGTTATTCAAACTCAAGAATGTCAAACTCCTGAGGGAATATAATTTTCAATGTTTCATAGTTCACAACCGCTTGTTGAGGATTAAATTTATGATACCTTTTGTGTGCATGACCAAGAAAAGTAATGGAAAAATTAGTAGCCTTTCATTCTAAATAAGCGATCCCCTATGCTTAACAAATGATTTCACACTTGTGAATATGTTCCATCATATTTTGACACCTCAATATTTAGGGAGATGAAGCATCATCTTGCAATATATCATTGGTGTAATTATCAATTATAGTGGACCATGTTATGGAGTCCTCTAACTCCTCATGAACTCTATGGTGGAGGTCAGATACTATCTACAATGTCACTATCTAATCCTTTTCCAATAGAATGACTATTGGTTCTTTTTCCTATGCCTCTTGTAACAACAGGTGCACCAAAAATTGTAGGTGATGAAGAAGGCTAATTTGATATGGTTGGGCCTATATTTTGGCCACTATTGATATTAGGTCAACTTAGCATTCCAAATTGACACATAGGTCATATTTCTAATGAAGCATTCAATGGTAAAGGTAAATTTTTATGCTAAACTTGTACTCCCAAATAATCCTCTACTGGTTTGGCTTCGAAATCTTGACACTCTACACTATCACTATTCTAATTTCTTACTAAAATTCCATCAAACTTAAAAGCATGAGCATACACTATGGTAGGGGAATTATGTCTATCTAGATTGGGTTTTGATATTAGTTCTTATATTTGTTCTTTTATGTGTACCTACACTATTAAAGGGCATGAGTCTATGGGTAGGGGTAATCCTTATGCCTCTCCATTATCTTGTATATTCTTGTGACACTTCTTGTATCCTCCCATTGACCCTCTGGTTCACTACCTCTCATAGCCCTGTAATTGGACTCATAATAATTTCTATTGCATCCTTATTATGGCCTAAATTTCATGTTGAACTCTTAATCTCATACCAATGCATACCCCTCCATTTCAACACTAATCACGCTACTCATGCATGAGATATTTTACCCATCCATGGAAAAGTTCTCAAGTCTATAATCATCCATAATTTTTTAAATATTTAAAGATAACTCTTTGATATACCTTCTTTGTGGTTCTCGTAGGAAGTTAAACTATGCTTCTTCTGGGTAAGAATATATAGAAACCATGTATTCTAAAATATAACTTTAAAGTGTTACTTTACACTAGACATCTACTGTATGTGTCCAAACAACTTGTAACTTATCTAGGACCATCTAACACTCTACCGACTAGGAAGCCTTCCTCCCATATTTTCTTGAATGGTTTTTTGCATATGTTTAAAGCCAAATATGTAAGTGCATAGGTAATCATAGAAAGAATGTTTCATATAGATAATCATATAGGTTCTTCTCTACCTATGTTCATGCAAAAATTCTTTGTTCAAGGTATTGGATTGAAAATTTTTCTTCTACTATACTGATCTAATGCTTAATATTCTCTAAAGAAGGTTACTCAACCATTTTCCTACCATTGTGATGACAAGTACAATGGGTCCCAATAATAGAACCAGAATGTTGGATTCTTTTCCTTTAGTTTAACATTACTTTTCATGGTTTTGCACACAAAGAGAATAAGAGATCCAACTAGATAGAACATTGGGTTATCATATGAGAATTGGTCTTGCACACTCACCTAAAACATGCAGATTAAGACTAGTTATTTTTGGTTATATTATGCAATGGTGTATGCATTTGGATTTCTATACTAAGGTTATTAAACATGCACTTAGTTTTAATTAAAGATATCATAGTTAATCTAATTCATACCATGTAATCATTCCATACCTCATCTATTTATCATAAGTAAATACAGGCACAAATCAATAAAAAGAATAGTATTACAATTAGTTCTATAACAAGTTTACATGTATTTAAACAACACAAGTATTCCATTTTATTATGTCACTATTCACCATACATAAGTCTTAATGCATATCATGAACATAAGCTCATGATTACATTCATCATTATACATTAATAACCAACAACATCAACAACTTTCTACGTAAAACTAGGGGTATTTATACATGATTCTACATTGATCATCTAGTTACAACATTAATATAATAATGATGACTTGCCAACAACCATTAATCAACAATGAGTCATGGTACATCATTACATTGAATTACTATAGATATGGGCCTAACTTCTCCTATATACTTTCTCTATGCTAGATATATGATGTCATGAACTTATGTTATTGTAGGATAGTGATAGATCCATGCTTGACATATTCTCCTTTGATGCTTATGTAAACCATTTCATTAACCACTTCTTCTTTATGCATGCTATTCCAAGTCATATGCCAATTTCCTGAGTCTTACATCCTTGGTTCCTATATGTTTCCTACATCCTTGTTCTTTGTGTCTTGCTTCTTACTCATGAAGGTATTTTGTGCCTTGGCTTTATTCCATGCCTTAACTTACTTTCATGTCTAGGTTTTATTTTGTGCCCATCTCGTTTGTACCATCTTACCCAAAAACATTTAAAATAAAATGATACAAAATTTAATGTCCAATAATAAATAGTATCAATTATTATTCATGGTTACAATGTTATTAAAACTTATATTGAGGTTGTTGATGTTACTTCTAAAAAGGCTATTATTGTTGTTACTATTGTTGATAATGAGGTTACTTATTCATCCATTACAGAATATTTAGAAAATTTTCCTTCAACCCTAGTGACACATTCTTTATTTAGTACCACTTATCCACAAACAAAGGAAAATTTTAAAGATATAGTGGCCTCCATTTTTTATGCACAATATTTATCACTAAGGCCATCTACCCAATTGGGTACGACAATTTCTCATGTTAATTTAGTAGATTCTTACATAGTTTATGCATATAAGACTCCAAACAAGAATAAGTATATCATTGATATAGCCCCACAAAGAAAAATCATGGGGGTGGAGGAAGGATATTAATTACTTTATTGATCCATAAATGCCTTATCCTTACATTTAGTTTCCTTTGACACAAATGCTACCACCAAGCAATTCCCCATTTTCCATTTCTATACCTACACATTAGGCTACAGAGTAAGATAAATTAAATATTCCTCCCTAGACTTATAAATTGTAATAAGAGGAGATAGGTAGGAAATATTTGATCATAAATGAGTTCATTAAGGTGAATTTCCATTATGATAGACATAAAAATATAATGAGTAAGGTCAATGGTAAAACTATGTTGGCTGAAGGTGAAGTCATGGAAGTAGAATAGAGGGAGGGTATATTCACCCTAATAAATAAAAAATATGCACTTGGGAGATTTATATGAGTAAAAATAGGATCCATACATGTTTATAGATGAATCTCAAAGAGTTTTTAAGTAGATTTTTAGGATCTTTGATCAATCAAAGAAGAAGTTGTAGGAAAGAAGTGATATTGAAGCTCCTAGGGATATTCTAGATAATGTGTAGGGTGAAACCAAAACATTGTATAATATAATTGGTTTAATATGTGGTTAAAGGGATAAATCACACCCTAAATGGGTAAATGCATCTTAGGATTATGAGACTATGAAGGATATGGAATTAAAGATTAAATTTATAAGCAAGGCTACAAAAAATAAAACTTATGCACATTTAAGTTTTAATATTGGCATCAAATGTCACACAAAAACTAAACCATATAATCATAAAAATGGTTGGATTGGTAAAATGGCACAAGGATTTCACATCCTAGTGTAATAGTTTATCAATCATAAAAATGGGTAGTATCTATCTTGAAAGACACAAGGGTAATTGGCCTTTACATGCCCTTGGGATAGTTAGTCACAAGGCCAATTTTTGAGAACCTGCTCTAATTAGTTGCTGATAATTTCTAGGTTGAAATAGAAGGGTATGCATATAATACCAATGAATAAATAATTTAGTTGTTAAATTTTGTAAAAGACAAGGTGGCAAACATAAATACACTCAATGTAGCATTCAAAGCCTCTATGATCATATAAAAAATTGATGGATAAGCTCCCCAAGTTATTTATAAGGTTCATCATTGATTATGAAACAATAAAAATAGATTTTTAATTGAGTTATGATTTATATAAAAAATTAGAAGCAATAAAGTATGCAAATATTATAGTGGGTACACTTTCTGTCCCTTCCCAACCATCAACTACCCAATATTAGTTTTCAGGGTATATAGTGGTGTAAACATCAAAGGGACCTACTTTTTTCATGCTTCTAGTGATAGTGCCACTAGTGCCCCCATTTTATATATTTACAATTAAATTGGAAACTAATGCAATGATGACATCAACTCCAATTGAAAATTTAGTGATAATTACCCAAGTTTGAACATGAAAGCTTCATCTCAAGTGGTGCCACATCAACATCATAGGTAGTATTTATGCCATTTCATGCTTGAGGTGTAAATCAAGTCTTTTTGGATATATTTATATTTGAGAATTTATGATGAACATGTATTGTACACATTAACATTTATGCATATATTGTAAACATGCAAGATATGCATGATTTTTTGACATGATCTTGATATAGAAAATGTAAAATTAGAATTTGATTAAAGGATGAGGCATCCACATCCTAAGGCTATTTATACTTGTAACCTCATTCAAAAGAGAGGAGAATTTTTGTGATTAGGGTGAATAATAAATTCTAAGGATTATTCTATAAATTTGTCTTGATGTGTGTTTCTCTTCTAAATCTTGTGTCTTGTTGAAGAAGTTCCATCACATTGGTATTTTAGTTATTTGGTTTGTGCAAAAGTGTTTTTTAATATAATTATTTAGATTGTGCTATTATCTAGTTTAAATGCTTTTTGTTTATTAATCTTAATCTCACACTAATAAAGTATGTGTGATGATAATATAATATTATCATAAACCTTTGATTATGAACATTGAATTTACTATATTTTTTTCCTTTCACTCCTAACTATGTTTTTGTGTCTTGTGTGCTGATATAAACTTACAATAAGCATTCATTCTCAATAACTTGTATAACCTATATTAGAAGGACTAGTCTAGAAGGGTTTCATCTATCTTTGAGACACAAACCTTATTTTATACCCTAAATTTCCATCATTTATACTTTTTTTGATGTAATCCACTTTTGGTTAAAATACATCCATCCACCTCAAACAAAGTTTTTATTTCTTTTAGACTTGACATCTGAACCATTTGAGGTAAATAACCCACTGATCATCGCTATTAGATTATGTAATTATTTATGAAACTAAATAATTTATAACTCATGCATTAGAGTGAATTTATTCACTAATCCTAAAATGTTAGAGGCTACCTCATAGGATTATATAGTGTACATAAAACCCACATCAATAAGAAATAATTTTGGTACTAGAAGGGCCTATTTTATTTTTTAAGAAAGATCACTTGAGTTGGATTGGATATATCAAGGAGGTCAATAAGGTCCAATTCTAACACTGGTCTACTATCCTCACCCTTATAGATCCATAAAATAACTATGCTAGATAGAGGCACCTTAAGGGGACCCCGGACTTAGTCTTATTCCCCAACCAGTAGAGCTCATATTATTCCATGCATTATGGCTCAGTCTTATTCCCCAACCAAAAGAAGTCATCTTATTACATGCATTATGGCCCTAGCCTAGTTAGATTCTTATGCTATTTTTATACCTAGTGTTGTCTGTAACTTACCTAAAAATCCAAAAAAAGTATCTGCCTTCCTTTTCTCCCTCAGGATGAAGGATTACATAAGAACACAAAAAGGATTTGAAAACTACCTTAAGGTTATTAAATATAGTCCATGAAGATGTGGCATGCATAATTTTACATTTCACATTACATGATGTTATTTATGATTATTTCTTTGATATCTATAGGATTCAATCACTTTCTATAACTAATGTCAAAATAAGTTTTTGGCAGAATTTAAATAATTCATTATCCCAAGTGTCATGTATCAACATTTGAAAGCATGAGGAGAGAACCTAATGAGCCAATTAGAGCCTTTAATTAAATATTTTTAAATATGTATAGATGAGTGGATGTTAACTATAGGCTCAATGATGCATTATTCTTTAGATGTATAAAGATGCTTTAAACTCTATGATTTAAATATTCTTGGATAGAGCACCAGACATCACCACACTACCACTAGCTTATGTTGAAGCCAATAATATTGATAGATAGTTAAATCCATAATTACAAGATTTGGCTATGCCTAATGTCAGTCAAAACTTCTCAAACCTAAATCTTATTTTGAATTCTAATAAGAATGTAATGGTCTAAAATTAAAACTAAGTATATACATAATTACCTTTGGCCCATCTTACACCTAAATATAATCTCATTTTTATAAATAATCTTATGACATCATCTAATTAAAAAAGTCACCACCAAGCCCTGGTCCTAGTTAATATTTCTACCACATAGGGTACTACTTCTAATTCCAAAAAAGGAGAATTGGATGCCATTTAACATATGATGTAGAAACTTAGCAATGAGTTTTTGAGCATGAAAAATGTTTGAGGAATATTGTAAGATAAATAACCAATATGAATTTCATACTTTAGAGATGTAAAAAACCATTTAATAGGATAGGTAACAAATATGAGCCAAAACTCAATATTATTCCTAAGATAAACATTTATGAGGTTATTTTACCCAATTGGTGTAGAGTCAATAATATTTCACATCATGGTGAACTAGACTGTATAGAGTTCTGTACAACCTTTGATATTTTTTAGAAAGATATGAAAAGGTATGAATTTGTCCCAAATCAACCTGATTCATCTACAACTAGTGCCTCTAGTTATATCACGATAATGATGTTTGAGGCATATGAATTCCAATTCCTAGTCGAGGATGAGAATGAGCTAGAAGATAATAAAAATGAGATCCATGTTTTCCAATAGTTCCAATTAAATATTTATAACCTGAGAAGCCAAGTCCAAGTGCATCTCATAAATTCCACACATCCAAACATTAGTGCAATTGTTCCTCCATATCCAAAAGTTGATAATAATCCACTTACTTCAAAAGGAAATGATCAGTAATAGGTTGTTGATTCACTAAACAAAGGTGGATACATTATATTCAAGGATATGAATAAAATTAAGGAAATATTAATCTTAATGAATTGGGCTAGATTATTAACAAAGAGAAATGTTATTAAAAGTATGTACTAGTAAGCCATCTATTGATAAATCCAAATCTACACATACTAATGTGGTTATTCATCTAGACAAACCTAAGTTATCAAATTTTATATTGAATATGATATTGTTTGGTGGAAATGTGCATAATTATTTGGTAGACTCAGGTGCCTCAGTTAATCTCATGCCTATAAATTTTGCAATAAATTAGGGTTGACTCTAGACAAGTTCAAAAGAGTAGTATTACAACTAGACAAGATAATAGTCCTAGTTATTGGGGGGGTTACTGAATGTTCACATACAACTTTGTTTTGATCCATGCGTCCAAATATATATATATATATATATATGTATGTATGTATAATTTTCTTTAACATTCCTGAGGCTTATGGCCTAATTTTGAGTAAGGATTGGACAAGATACTAAATGGTTACATGGCTACTATTTTTTTGCATAAGTGGTTGCCACAAAAAGGGGTAGAAAATTTGATTCAAATGGACAAAGAACCAAAGTTAAAGTACATGATCACAAACTATAATTCCAAGAATGAAAATGTTAACTTTACTTCATCTCACGTAGGTGTCTACACATTTACTAAAAAACATGAATCTCATAAATGAGAATTTAAATGTCCACAAATATTGGACCTTGTATTTTTATGGTGATAATTCTAAGAAAGGATTAGGAATGAACACAAAATTGATCAATCTATATGGGAGGAAATACCTTGTTACATATATTTTTTAGTTATTGTGCATAATAATCAAGCTAAATATGAAGCTTTGATTCTAGGATTATAGTTCATACTAAAACACAATTTCAAACAATTATTGATAGTTAGATATTTAGAGTTAGTTGTTAATCAAATTATGAGTAAATATTAATGAAAAATTTCATACTTAAAAAAGTATAAACATTGATTCTAGGACTTGATTGAGTCATTTGAAGCATTCAACATTAGATCTATCCAAAAGGAGGAAAATCATACAACAAATTCACTAGCAGCTTCAACTACTAATTTAACACCACTATAATAGTCCAAGATACATAAATGTTTTATGGAGTTGGTTTCATATCCTTCAGTCTTATAACATGGATAATTTTTAGGTGTTTGATGATGATTAGTAGATTATAGAGTTTCTAATAAATTATGATACTTTTGAATCCAAGATAATAGATGAAAAATATTTTGATCCCATGCATATAAAGGAATTAAAATATGAGGGCATCCTATAGCTGAAATAAAATAAAATACCCATGGGGTTAATGTCACTAGAGTGAGTGTTTGATATGAATCATCAAGTTGAAAGACACAAATGGCCTAAAATAGATAAATCTGATTTTGATAAAGTGAACTCAAGAACTGATGGCAATCCACAACATGCCAACATTGGGTTGAGTTGATTTGAATATGAAAGGCAAAATTTAAATAACTTACTAACTAAATATAAATATGAAGATCTAAATGTTTTTGTCTCTAAAGTTATACTTCATACTATACCCCTCTAAGAAATTCCAAAAACTAGTGAACCTGATTTTAGAGTCTCTTATTTAGAAGGAAGTCCAGAAGTTGTTAGATGCCAAATTTTGTTTCCCAATTAGGCATTCTACATGGGTTGCCAATTTGGTGTCAGTAAGGAAAAATAATGGTGAAATTAGACTCTACGTTAATTTTATAAACCTAACTATATCCTTAGAAAAGGATAATTATCTTCTACCCTCTCTTGATGAAGTAATTCAAATAGTTAGTGGATAAAAAATGGTGTCCTTGGATAGTTTCTCTAGTTACAACCAAATATTATTGTGGAATCTTTTCATATAAAGAGATGCCTTTCAAACCAATCAATGTAGGTGAAAATTTTAAGCATGTCATGGTTTTTGATTTTTAGGGACTCATTGGAAAATGTATCATCATCTACATGGATGACCTGACCATATTTTCAAAGAATCAGGTAGATCATTATGTTTACTTACATAGAGAGCTTGATAGGTGAATAAGGTTGTAATATAATTAAATCCAAAGAAGAGTGTCTTTGGAGTCACAAAAGGAAAAATATTGGGCCATGTCATTACCAAAGATGGATTTATATTGACCTAAAATAAGTTTAGTCTATCTTAAAAATAGCATATCCTAATAGTAGAAAATATATTAATATTTTTTTTGTCAAAATAAACTTTGTACAAGATTGTTAAGCCATTGAATGCTATTATGAAACATGATGTTAAAATTTAGTGGACACCTAAATTTAAAAGATCATTTAAAGATATTAAGAATTCATTTTTAATGCTTGAGTTTTGATTAGCCTTGACTTCACCAATTATTTATTCATGTATTCATTTACATTAGAGCATACTATAGCATTAATACTCACATGAAAGGTAGATGCCAATGAACACTTGATTGACTCTATAAGCACTAATTTGAAATATGTAGAATTCAAGTATTCTATGATAGAAAAGAAAATTTATGCTATGGTCAAGGTAGTAAATAAGTTTAGACACTACATTCTCCATAATAAGGCCTACGCCATTGTCCAAGACCCAACTTCAAACTATTTCTCAAACATAATGAGCTAGGTGGAAGAAGAGGCAAATGGATGGCTAAACTGAAAGAGTTTGATCTTGAAATTAGACCTAATAAAATGGTTAGAGTATAGTTTATTATTCAATTTATGATCAAAATATATCCACATAATTATATTAAAAAACTCAATTAATCTTAAGTAACTAAAGATGGTTGGTATGCTTAGATCATTCACTACCTTCTCATAGGCACATGCCATCCTAAATTAAATCAAAAACAAAGATGAGAACTCAAACTCAAATAAACTCATTATATTATAAATAAAGGAGTGTTGTATTGAATAAATTATGAAGGAAATTCTTCTTAGACAATATCCATCAAAATATTGGTAGTGGACATCGTTCTAGAAATGCTACAACTCACAAAATTCTAAGGATGGGATACTAAAAAACTACCATATTCAAGGATTCTCACAACCATTTCAAATCATGCCATCAATGATAATTATTTGGAAAAATAAAATTACATGCGATAATTAATTTATAACCTATAATTTAAGGATGCCATTTTACATAATGGGCTTTAGGCTTTGTGTGAGTGATTAATCCCAATTCTTCAATGGGACATAAATTTATATTGACAACCATAGATTACTATACCAGATGGAATGAAGATGCAAAAATAAAGAATTATATAAATTAATATGTGATTAAATTACTTAAATAGAATATCTTGATCAGGTTCATGACACAAGTTTCTTTGGTATGTGATAATGGTCCAACCTTCTAATCTACAAAGTTCATTGAATGGGCCTATAATAATCATATTATTATTAAATTTTATTCAAATTACTATCTAGAGGGAAATGTAGTTGAATAATATACTAATAATAACCTTATGGACACCATTAATAAGTTAGCATAAGATAAACTAAGGAAATGACATTTGTTGTTGAATTATACACTATGGGTAGACACAATGAGACATAAACAAGTTCTCAAAGATTCCCCTTTTTTTCTAGTTTTTGGGTGGCATCATGTGTTTCCCATTACTCTTAATCTATTAATGTATCAATTCATGTAGGAGTATATAGAAGAGTGTGAAATAATTTAGTCAAGGTTAGTAGACATTGTCTAGATGGAGGACACATGAATTGAAATTCTAAAAAGATTCAACAAATAATGGGATATTATCAGGAGATTGTTTGATAAAAGATAAAAAATCAAGGTTTTATAAATTTAAGACATAGTGATCCTATGGGATAAGTCACATAAAAAAAACATGATAAATTCACTCCCTTTTAGATTGGACTATATCATATTTTTGAAATTTTGGGTAAAAATGTTTTTTGCTTGGAAGATCTCAAAGGTAAAGATTTAATTTTTCCAACCAATGCAATTTTTTTGAAATATTATTTCATGGTTGATCCAAATGGATCCATATTATAATAACTATGAGTTATACCTTAGTGATAGAAGTAGATTATATTTCCAATTTTATTAGATTATATTCCTTGCTTTCTAGATTAGTTCATGCTTTTGTAGATTTCCCATTTTCCAAATTTCCAATTTTCTAGTGTATTATTTTTATTTCTTAGATTAGATTGTTTAAATTCAGAACAATCCAATGCTTTTATGATTTCATGAAAAATCTCCTAGCAAGAGTGTTATTATGTCAAACAAAATGCCCTATTTTTAGGCTGAAAATAAGACCCTTTTTCTTTTGAGCTAAATTTTGGTGATATAATTCATGATTATGTTCTTCATAGTAAATTGGCTTGAAAATTTTCAAAAATTCATTTAAGACTTAGATAAATATTCAAAAATCATGATATTATTTGCCTATGAATAATGTCTATTACCCTTTTATTTTAAATCATTTTATCACATTTTATTGTAGACTTTATCTTGTGAATGTTTGGGCTTAAATCTCTATTTTTATGCAAATGATTAGTTTTAATCCCTACATTTATTGACTACTGCTATCATAAAATTCGCTTGACAAAAGACTTCAATTTATCAGAAATATTTAACTAGTAAATTTTATTATTTTCTTTGAAGTTTTCAAAGAATCATAGGGCCCTTCAAATCCTTACACACATGTAAATCTCATTGATGCATGATTTTAGAGTTAAATATTTTTAGAAAAATGACTAAGTCCTTTTAAATCCATGGGCCGCTGAGATCATGCCACATAACACAATCATAGTGACCCATCCCCTTAAAACCTCTAGAGCATTAATGCATATTAGCCTAAAAACCCAAAAGTTTATTGACATTGGTAAAGCTTTACGCCCTTGAGTCCTTGAGAATATGTCATGTGGCACCCTCTTAGAATATAGGGAACTCAGAGTGATTACAACATTATCCCAAAGCATAAAGAACCTAGGTCCCTAAAAAAAGGTCATGTGGTAATGACTAAGAAAGTAAAGACTCAAACCTAGGAGGCTTGAGAAGAATCCATATGGCCATGATGATGATGGAGGTAGAAAACCAAGTAAATCCTAAGAGCATCGAAGGACTACCAAGTGGAAAAATAAGACCCACTAACGTAAACTAATAGCTTAGAAAAGGAGAAGGAATGTGATTCTAAGAAAGAGCCATTTGGTAGTGATGAGGTTATAAGAGCCCATGAACTAAGATTGATGGCCTTTTTGGCTATCAAAACTATCAAGAGTCCCAAGAGGACTATGTGTCAGGTCAGGAAGGCATAGGCAAAGTGAAGTTAGTTCCTCACCAACTAAGAGGCCTAGAAGAAACAAATTTTGGGATAATAAAGGAGTGAAATAATCTAAGAGACCGTAAAATCAATCAAGATATAGGTATTTCATTTAATCATCCCCTAAAATTTAATGTATAAGTCTATATAGGGCATGGTGGAGTGGGAGTCCCAAGAAAATACCAATAACAATCTTCTTGTAATATTTGAATCTAATTGCAACTAACCACCCAAATTGAATAAAAAATAGTCAATATGGCATGAGTCATCACATGGAATGTACATGGAATAAGTCCAAGGAGAGATAATGATCATAAAAGATAAAATGTCTATTTAAATAGGTGTGGCCTCTAAGTATAAATCATGGTTGAGCTAAAAAATCTATCAGAATCTCAACCACATTCTCCAAGCATCATTTAATATTTGTAATTTACCCAATGGTGGGTTGAAAATATTTATGGACAAATCTATCAATATAAGGTATGATTTTTTACCTTTGAAAAGGTTAGGACTTTTGGGGTTGGAACGCTATTAGAATTATGCTAGGATGGTATGTGCCATTTCTCACATTTGGATTTGATTGTATGCCATGAGAAATGGATTGTAATAGAATACTTTTAGAATGTTGAATAAAAATTTTAGAAGTGTTTTATTCACTTTAAATACCTCTAGTATTTTTATTTAGCTATTCAATTGATGCTAATAATTTTATTGCACTTGATTTTAGATATGAATGTGGTATTTAGATTATGCTTATGCTAGTCTAGTTCCTTGTTAATCCTATCCATTTTACTCTTGGAATGCTCTATGCTTTATGTGTTTTCAACTATAATGTGTTCCAAAAGCTTTTGTATAATATGCTACAAATATTTGGGTGTTTACATTTGGTGAAGGATTTACAAGTTGAGCATTCATATTTGTAGATGATTATCTCAATTAAGATGTGCAGTAGCTATTTTAATTGGTCTGTTAGATTTTTTCATGATTTACTTTAGTCTTTTCCCACTCATTATGTGAAATAACTACATACTATTAGTTAGACTATCTTTAGAATGGGTTCAATAGATAACAAATTTCATATCATTGTCTTTAGAAGCTTGCCCACTAAATGGCTCATGTTTTAGTAATTTCTAGACCATACACACAGTAGTAAAACTATAGTTAGGTAGGATTTCAGTTCCTTGGCATCAAGAAGCTCATTTAGGTCAAAGATATCCTCTCCTTTCTTCCATACCCTCTCTCTGATTTTTAATTTTTTGGATGATATACTTCCTTAGATTAGATATTGAAATAAAATTTAGTGAAGTAGATTCTAATTGTTTTATCAATTGAATCAAGTAGACAACAAGATATATATAAATAATAATAAAACAAGTAAATAAACATGAATAGTCATATAAATTGAACCTATGGTGGTATCAATTACTAATCTCAGAGTAAACTTAATTAAACTACTTGATCTTTGGATTGAACTAACATTAATACTATAATTAATGAGTAGATATATTTATCCCATGCATTGGTCCACACTTTTCTCTTTAGAACACTCTATTTGATGAGTTCTTTTGGAATAAGATTTTAGGATGACCAACACCTGGTGATAGGAGGGCACTCTTGCTTATTGGTTTTTATTTTAATTTTTGTCTATTATAAAGCAACCTAGACCCTATTAAAAAGATCACAAGGTCTAGATTTATGTTCTTGACACTTATTGTGTCACTTGTTGAGACATAAAAGAAGAGGAACTATAGTCATATAAAATGTAAAAATTGGTAACTTGAGCGTGGATAATGAAACCTAACCCAGAAGTCCATCTTGATTGCTTTCATGACCCCCATAGGTATCTTTTCACTGATTCCCAGTCATCCATAGCCTTTTATACTTGATCCTAGCTGAGCTAAACCCCTCTTTCTATGACTGATCCATACATGTAGGCCACATCAACTCAAGACACTAAAGCCACTATTGGAATATAACACCAGTGCCATGCCTATCTACTTTCAATGCTCCTATCTAAGTGTATTTTTGGCCCCAATAGTTAGTTCCTTTTGGTTCCCCATCCTTTTCCTTGTTGACCTAATGTGAGCAAATTCAACCCATAACCAATAGATCCTTATAAAAGCCCATTCAAAGATCATTTGGAAGGGGTTGGTAAATATCACTAAGCAAGTAAGAATACAAGCAAGACTACTCAAGAAATCTTTCCTATTCTTTACATACACCTAGATAATATACTTACAAGCTTATTCAAATACTTACACCAGTCTCTAGCCACCTCAAGTACATCTAGTTTAACATTTTACATATTCATACACCAAATTGCACAAAGAACATCAAGTGGGAGAACTACATATGGCTTGACCCCTCTTTAAAGTATTGGTATGTAGGTAGTGTGTCCACATAAGGGGTGTGGATATATGTTTAATAAATCTTACACACACTAACCCCCTGTTTTCTTGAAATTGGTCAAAACACAATGGAGTAAAGGGTTTCAAGAGAAAATCTTCTCTACATGGAGCTCTACAGACTTCTAGCTATCAAAACTTCATGGATAGGGTCAGATAGACCTGGTGAACAAAATCCAAAAAGCTCAGATCTTTAAGACAATAGAAGTAGAGGTGGAATATAGTGTTGGTGCCACTCTTGTCCACTTTTGAAACTCCTATCCAATCATAAAATAAAGTTTAGATCTTAGTTTGTGATAGTGTCCTAGTCTTGCACAGTGAATCTCAGACCCTATCTCAGCTATATCAGCCAATTTCTAGCTATCTTATTTTTTCTATCTCATTACTATTTTTAGAAATGTTAAAATTGAAATATAATTTACACAAATAAATAGCTTAATTATTTCATATTTATTTACTAATTTACTACTCAAACCCTTTAACTAAATTAGGAATAAAACTCCAATATTCTCAAAATTGTTAAATCATTTGGTGAACTCGACTTACTTTATTTGCACATAAAAACCCTAGAAACCCTAGGGTAAATTTCCTATTAGTTTTTATTAAATTATTATATTTTTTTAACTACATACTAAAATAATAAATTAGCATTAAATTTTAAATTTTTTTAGTAATTTTAAAATAATTTTCTTTCAAACTTGAGTTACCCATAATAGGTCCCAGTATTTTCTCAATAATTTTCTGAGTTTTTAATAGCATATTAAAATTATAAATTCACTTCAAATTTCAAAATTTAATAGTAATTTTTAAAAACATTTATTTTTCAAAACCCTAGTTGCATCTACTAGGTCCCATTAAATCACAAATTTTCTAATAAAATTTTGATTTTTTACTTGTATATCTAACTCAAAAATTCACTTTAAATTTTAAATTTCCATAGTAAATTATTAAAATAATTTTATTTCAAACCGTAGTTCCATATACTAAGTCCAATTGCTTCTTGAGGTATCATCTTACATGTTTGTGACCTTCATATCCTTTTTATGTATATTCCAGTTCCTTATTTAGATTATATATATTTAATATTTTCCACTATTATCCAAGTTGTTTTCCTTATGCCACCTAAGTTCCTTACATCTCTTCCTTTGAGATGAAGTGAAAGAATTAGTGGAAATCCTCTTGAATTCACCTAGATTCCTACAGCTCGACCATATACCATGGATAAACAACCAACTCAAGTTCCTATTATAGATTCTACACACCCAAATTACACAATTTCAATGAGGATAATTTTGATAAAAAGCAATATGAGAATAACAATGATGATACAAACACTGATGTTCATGATCCACCACATCAGACTCTTATTTTTCTTCCATCAATTATTAATAATGAAGTATCCTCAATAAAGATTTGATCTTACAAATTTTTTGAGAAAGACTTCGTGACCAGCCCTAAGATCTTACTCTTATTTTACAATCTATCATGGAAATAAAAAAGGCTAAACAATTTGAGTCTTCCATTCCTTCAGAGCAACTAGTTATAAATGACATGATGGGGGAAACTATGTCTTAACAACCCCCTATAGTAACCCAACCTACCTCTATGCCACCAACTACAACTAGCACATCTTTGTCTCTTGATTTGGCAGCCCTTGTGCAAGAGATAAGATCTCTTCAATCTAAGGTGATACATCTTGAGCATGGTGCCTATAGACCTACATAGGATTTGTATTCTTTTTATCTATTACATACACCATTGGTACATCACATTTCTTCTACACCCTTGCCATAAGGTTTTATTTAACCCAAGATTACTCTATATGATGACAAGGGTGATCCAAATGCTTGGACTATGTACCAAATTACTAGCTACTTACCAAGTTATTTCCATGGAGCCTAAAGAATTATGCTTTACAACAATCTACCAAATCGATTGGTCAATGTATTCAATCCTTTAGCCGACATGTTCCTAGCTCATTTTAGTATTAACATTGGTGATAAGGTTTCATATGACCAAGTTGCACAATAGAAACAAAGGTCAAATGAGCATCTCATATATTATGTTCTTTGATATAAGACTATTTTGGCTAAAATGACTAGTGCTATGACCAATCAAAAGTTACAAGATATCTTCAAACACAATCTCTTACTAGCTTTGCATGAATCAATTATGTTTAAAAGATTTTCTTCCTTCATTGAATTGTGTCACACACTAAAGGAAAGAGAAGTCAAATTAATTTCAATGGGAAAAATCAAGTACACAAGTATCTCAAAAATAAAAAACAAGAGTAACAACAAAGTCCCATACAAAGTCAAGGTCATTGATAGAAAGAGTTAGAATCAACTTATAGTTAATGTGGCCTCAGACCCCCCTCAATGAGTGATTTTATTAGCACATCCTTAGTGTACTTTTACCAATCTACCATTTTGTCCAGGTAGAGTTTTAAAGTAACTATTGGAATGTAACATTATATATCTCCCTCTTATTTGGGAAGTTGTCCCAACAAAGCCTATTCCATGAGGATATAATCAACATGCATTTTATGAGTTTCATAGGGAACCAAGCCATACAAAAAACAAATGCATTAGTTTGAGTCACCAAATATAGGATTTGATAGATGGCAATCATATTAATCTTGGCACTTTTATTGAGCCTCCTTAGGCAAAGCAAACACAAGATATAGCTTTGAAAATATTCTCATATCCCTTTTTACAACATTTTAAACTAGAGATAGGGGACACATCAGGGGTTCACCATGCATATCATGTACATACACCACCAGATACATATAGGGTACCTTCATTTGAGACACATCCTTTGAGTAACATGATTAGTGCTTAAAAATCTTGAGTTTCATCTAAAATTTCCTTCTCCTTCTCAAATCAGGAGATCATCAAGAATTATTTGGATTATCATGCACTCTTTATCAAATCTTACATTCATATTCATAATATTCTCATAGATAATGGATTCAGTGTGAACATGTGAACTATGACATTATTGTAGCATTTGGAATATTTATAGTAGGATATTACACTAACAAACATATTTATCATTAGATTTCATGGGCACATACATAGTTCATTGGGTGAGATTGTACTTCCTCTATAGGTTGGTCCAACACACATGGCCATACCATTTACTATAATTCCCAGTGCTAGAGTTTTTGATACATTACTTGGTTGATCATGAATTTATAAACTTTAAGAAGTACCTTCTATAGTTCACAAATACATGAAATTCATCCATGTTAATTAGGTTGTTATAGTTGGTAGAGTTCTATATGAGTTACCACTCCCCACTTCAGAGACATCTATTATTTTGTAAGCACTAGTTTTAGTTTAACCTCCAATTATAGTTTCCCCACCAGTTATATTTCTTCTTCTAGTTTTAATTCAGACATAATTGAGGCATCCATCACCAAGATAGAAAGTTCATACACCTCCATAGCTTTAGGTTTCTAGACAACTTCCAGCTATAGTGTTCACACCTAGGGTAGTATCATTGAGATCTCATGCATCTACTCATAGAGCACATGTTTAAAGACCTTATCCTACTACTGAATGGGTCCTTAAGATCCCTACAATTACATCCACTTCTTAGAGTTATAAGGGGACCCCACACTTAGTTTTTAATTTAGAGATTTTAGAGCATTTAAAAAATATATAGCTTTCAAATCCACAATCTCAACATTTTCATCATGCTTCACGATCATGCATGATTCCTCTCCTTGATACATGATAGCATGATAGGGAGTCTCCCATGAGGCTCATTAGTATGTATCATCCCTTCCCAGTTTACTTTTACATAGCTTTTCTTCAATTTATTATACATAGTCTTCCTGTGATTGATTGCACATATCATACAACCTTTCAAAATACAAAAACAATACAACATTTCAAAATAAAAAAAATTCAAATATGTAAAAACACCAAAAATATTTCAATTATATGCATCATCCATGATTTACATTTGTACTATCATGATAGATTTACATTTTCTATTTTATGCTATTGTTTGTCAATTTATCTACATTACCATGCTTCAATTGATCTTCTTTGAGTGTGTATAGTGACATCCAACTCCTTGATTGCTTCACTCTACCCATTGAGGGGGAATCCTATGTCTACATTCGAGACACACATTAATATACATACCTAATGGGGGCATCTTCTACATGACAACACTATCTATGTTATGTCATTTCTACACCACACTAGTTATCATGATGATGTATATTATTTACTAGCTTACATAGATTACTCTATCGTCACTCAATAGTATATAACACTTATGTATTTTTTAGCATATACCTAGTATTGTACTAACATGTATTACATAATTTCACTTCTTGCTTTGATTAGTTAGGTGTGATTATATTTCCATTATTTACATACTTTCCTTTCTTGCTTATCATGTCTAGATTTATTACATTCTTTAGTTCCTACTTTGTTTCCTATATGTGCCTTAGGATATTTGCCAGTGTCCTTTACTTCTATTCATTTATGTGCCTTAGGACATTTTCCAATGTTATTTTCCTATACTCTTCTATGTTATTTTGGATTTAGTGCCAACCTTGCTTGTTTCAATTGTATATGTATGTGGCATTTGAATATGCCTTGTATTCTTGCCTTCCATTTTGAGTGACATGTTCCCATGTCCATTATTTTCTTGGCCCCTTGGACACTCTTGTATGCTTCTTGCTTCTTACCTTGTGTGTTTGTTATTTATTTGATTCTCATTATTTGAAATTACATGATCCACATCATGCATTATCTTAATTTCTTGGATGCCATGATGGATAACATACTCCATCCCTCCTTGCCAACTAACAACTAACAACTAAAAACTAACAACTAAAAACTAACAACTAACAACTAACAACTAACAACTAACAACTAACAACTAACAACTAAAAAATAACAACTAAAAACTAACAACTAATAACTAAGAACTAACAACTAACAACTAACAACTAACAACTAACAACTAACAACTAACAACTAAAAACTAACAACTAACAACTAACAACTAACAACTAATAACTAACAACTAACAACTAACAACTAACAACTAACAACTAACAACTAACAACTAACAACTAACAACTAACAACTAACAACTAACAACTAACAACTAACAACTAACCAGACTTCTAGTTTTAGTTCAATATATTATCATGCTATTACATTGTTATATCTATCTAGGCATACCCCTATTGATCTAACAATCTCTTAATACAAACCATGTTATATCTTGAGATATCTTGTTGATTATCATTGCTATATCATGCATCTTTACAAAATAGGACAATTGTAGGGATATTTTTTCTAGAGGGTAGTCATTGGAAGGTCTTTATTCTTACCCTTAGAAGAGGGGATAATAAATAGGGGTTTTGTCATAGAGATCAGAGATCCTAATAGTAAGATTTTTAGCATTTAAAACACATAAAACAATAACCAAACATCAAACTAGTCAGAATAGACTTGACAAATAGTAGAAATTCCAAAATAGTTACCATATTTGGCCTAGGACAATAGTGATAAGATTGGACTACAACGTTGGTGCCACTATTTTTCATTTTAGGTGTTCTTGTCCAAACAACTAAAAAAACCAAAGTTTTTAGAAGTAGGTAGAAAATTAGGTTAAGCTACAATTTTACACAGTTATATCATTTCAAAATTAACAAATTTTAGTACACTTTTTCTTGGAGAATCCAAATATAGGGGTGATTCGAGCAGCAATTTAGGTGACAATTCGGGTGACAGTTCCACCCCAATTGATGACAAAACTTTTGGGAGCCATAACTTTTGCACCATAGCTCTAATTGACTTGTCATTTGAATTGTTGGAAAGATAAGAATGAGGGGAATGTCATGAGATGGCATGGATCTCTTCTCAATGAAGTTTTACCCCTAAAAATCCAATGGAAGTGCCCCAAATTTCAATTTTAGTAGTGCAGTCTAAAAATAGTAAGTTTCTAGAAATAATAATTCTTTCAATTCTATATTGTTTTAAAGAATAGAAGTCAAAAAAATTAATCTCCCTCAAGATTGGTGATCCTCCACATCCACCCCCTACTTTTAAAATAAGTATAAATAAATATGTAACCCAAAATGGAAAATCAGACATCTCTTCCTAGAGAAACATATAGTTGTATTGCGATCTTGAGTAATAATACATCTCTTCTTAGAGAATTAATTGTTACTATGTTATTTCTTTGCTCTTTATATATTTTTCAACTAGAACTTTTAAGTTTTAGATCAGTGGTATCAGAGCGGTTTGTCTTGAGAGTGTATGATCTCGAGGATGAGGTAAGGCTAAAGGAAGCTTGGGTGGAAAACAATAGAGCTTCCAAACTATCCACATATTCGCTCAAAATGACTTCAAATGGTGGATGACATTGAGACATATAATAATTTTAAGGAAATAGTGAATGAAGCCCTACAATAGCAACAAGCATAGATGCTACAATAATTTGCCTAAATTCTTCAATAACTCCTGATGGGAAATGATGGCTCTTCAGCTGCACTTCCTAGCTTCTCATCCATGGAACATCCTTTCAGTACCCCAACACCCTTCAAGGTTTAGGTGAATTTTTATATTCTAAAATTTGAAGGCAAAATCAATGCTGATGAAGTAGAAAATTGGTTAGATCAATTGTCTTCCTACTTCTTTGTAAATAAATTCACCAATGGAGAAAATATCATTTTTGCTCTTTTGAAAGCATCATTGCCTGTGAAAAACTGGTGGGAAATGTACAAAAAGAGGTTCAGTACAAATGACACTGGCCTTGAGGTGGAACTCACTTGGGATGATTTTTTGGAAGTGGTGAAAGAAGAATACTATCCCATTGGAGCATATGATGATCTATACATATAGTGGCAACAACTTTTCCAAGGTAAGGACCAATCTGTTTAAGATTACATAGATATTTTTCATTCTTTGTCTGTAAGATTGGGCATCCAAGAAAGTGATAAATATAAGACTCTCAAATATCATGGTGGACTACAATGGTACATATGAGGGGAAATGGAACTCTTCAATTTGGAAACCCTCAGTGAGGCATACAAATTCACAATGAAGATTGAGCAGAAGCATGGCAGAAAGAATACAAAGAGTCAGCCCTCAAAATGGAAAAGTGACAAGGAAGGTCAAACACAAGGCCAAAATTGGAAGAAAAAGGAGTTTCAAGAGAAGAAATATTAGAAGGGGAAGGCTAGAAAATGGTGTGATTATCGGAAAACTAGAACTCACTCCAAAGAAGAATGTTGAGCCATCAAGCCACTACTTTTTGAATCATAATACTTGACATCTACTACTCTGTCTCATACACAACCCATAGTCAAAGAGGATGAAGAAGAAATTGTAGAACCTAAGCTTGAAACCATCGTCACTTCATCAAAGACCCATGAGGAAAGGCCAGATGACAAGGAAAGATTGTTTCACTCCAAATTATGGGTAAAAGGTAAGCCTCTACATTTCATTCTTGATAGTGGGTGTCAAAAGAATTTAATCTATGCTAAAGTTGTAAGAAGTCTGAATCTATCCATGAAGCCTCATCCAAAGCCATATAGTATTGGATGGTTGAGTCTAGGGAGAGACCTCTATGTCACCCATCAATATCTTCTTTCATATGCAATAAAACCTTTCCAAGATGAAGTCTTGTGTGATGTGGTCAATCTAGATGTTTGAGATGTACTCCTTGGTCATCTATTCATGTATGAGTGACATGGAATATATGAATTATGAACCCAAAGAATCACCCTCACTCTTAGAACATGGCACTATAGGGTACTAGAGGTACCAACTCCCACATCTATCTCCCTGATCAGTGTTAAGCAATGTAAGAAATTGGTGGAGAAGACAAAGCAATTTTTTCTCATGGTGATCAAACCACATAAATCCAAGAAGTTAGATGTTGCAGTCCTAACTACATAATCAACACAACAACAAAAGTAGATAGGATGAATCATAGGAGAATATGATGACTTATTCATGTCACCCATAGGAGTTCTACTGCATTTCTAGGTAAAACATTCTATCTATTTGATCCCAGGATCACCTTAGCCTAATAGTCCTATGTATCATAGATAAATTTTAGAGAATGATGAGATAAAAAGATAGATTCAAGAATTGATCCAAAAGGGTCACATTAGGCCTAGCTCTTCACCTTGCGACAGCCCAATTATCTTGGCGCCAAAGAAAGATGGAACATGGAGGCTTTATATTGACTATCAAGCCCTGAATAAAATCACTATGAAGAATCACTACCCTCTCTCTAGGATTGATGACCTACTAGACTAACTCCATGGTGAAAATTTCTTCACCAAAATTGATCTCAAATCTAGATATCACCAAATTCCCATCGATCCCACCAATGTATGGAAGATTGTATTCAAATCTAAGGAGGGGCTCTTTGAATGGTTGGTTATACCTTTTGGCATAACTAACACACCTAAAACCTTCATGAGGATGATGTATGACATCTTACGACCCTTCACCAAATCATTTATGGTTGTCTACTTGGATGACATAGTCATCTACAACATAACATGGGAGGAACATTTGCAACATGTTCATAAGGTACTTCAAACTCTTTAGGAGCACAAGTTGTATGAAAATCTTGGAAAATGCACATTTGGGATGATAAAAATTCAATACCTCAGGTAAATTATGAATAAGGAATGGGTCCATCTTGATCCAAAAAAGATTCAGGTTATTCGAGAATGGCCCACACCAAGGACCCTCACAAAACTTCGCAGCTTCTTGGGTCTTGTAAAATTATATCATAGGTTTGTTCTTGGATTTTCATGTGTTGCTTGGTCACTAACCCAAGTGACTGAAGGAGGTTCTATAGCTACATTTTAGTGGTGTGAAATACAAAAAAGGGCATTTGAGAATTTGAATAATAGACTGTACTCAACCCTTATTATTTCCTTACCAGATTTGCATCAACCTTTTGAGTTGATGAAAGATGCATCTAAATATGCCATGGGAGCTATCATCATGTAACATGGCCATCTTGTTGCATATCATAGTGAAAATTTCACTAATATAGTTAGGAAATATCTGACATATGATAAGGAGCTCTATGCCATTGTGTAAGCCTATAAAAAATGGAAACACTACATCTTAGGGAAAGAGATGATCATCCACACTAACCATAGACCAATAGAATTCATTTAGACACAGAGAAAACTATGAAATGAGATGCACAAAAAGTGGGCCACATATCTTTAGCAATTCCATCTAATAATCAAACACAAAAAGGGGACCTCAAATACAACTACAGATTGTTTGAGTTGTCTTCCAGTTACTGCATTCACAATAGTTCTTGACTTGTGTAGACATGAGACTACCACTTGAGGTGCCCTGTATGAAGTAGATCCTACCTTTACTGATACATATTAGGCACTTAAAAAAGGTAAAAATGTTTTTTATTTCTATTTGCAAGATATGTCCTCTGTCATATGGGGAACATCTATGTTTTAGCTATAGAGCAACGAAAGATGATATGGGAAGCACATTTTAGTAGGATAGCTAAACACTTTGGTATAGAGAAGAAATTGGCATTTATTCAAAAACACTTCTAATGGACCCATATGTGAAAGGATGTGGAAATATATCTACAATCTTGCACCCCATGTGTGATAGCCAAGCCAACAAATAAGAAGCAAGGATTATACACATCATTTCTAGAACCAACTAGGCCTTGGGAATCTATCTCAATGGATTTTTTCTCAAGTTTGCCCACTTCAAAACATGGTAAGGACTATATTTTTTTGGTAGTTGATCATTTTTCAAAAATGGCTATCATGATTGCTTGTAAGAAAAATATACCTAATGAAGAAATTGCTCAACTCTATTTTAGTCATGTATGGCTCCATTTTGGTCTCCCCAAGTCCATTGTCTTAGATCGAGATAGCAGGTTCTTGAGCATCTTCTAGTCCACTCTATGGAAGATGATGGATACCAAGCTGATGAAGTCCACAACCTTTAATCTAAAGATTGATGATCAGATAGAGGTGGTGAACCACTTGATTATTCACATGATTCAAATGTATCACTCCAAATATCCATGTACATGAGATGAGGGGATTTTTTCCATACAACATGGATACAATGAGCCCTACACAGCTCGACCAAGCATAGTCCATTCCAATTATGCTTCAGGTTCCAACCCATGGGACCAATTGATATAGCTATTCCATTCTCCACCATGGAATACACACCTCATGGAAGATCTGAGGTAGCAAAAGCAACAAAGTTCATTGAAATAATGCAACACATCTTGTAGCAAGTTCATGACATCCTGGAGAAGATGAATTAGAAGTATAAGCAATGCCATGACAAACATAGGATTACACACTATTTTGCTATGGGTGATAAGGTTTGGTTTTAGCTTTAAAAGGAATGCCTTACAGGCCCTCACAAAAAAAATTGGCCTCTATGATATGGTCCCTACACTATTACCAAAAAAGTTGGAGAAAATAATTTCTAGTTGAACCTACCAGCCTACCTTGGTCTACATCCAATATTCAATGTGGTGCTCCTCAAACCATATCATCCACCTCTATTAGACAATTCAATTGTAGCAGAACAACTTGACATTGATGAGCTTAATCCATAGAGTTTTTCTCTAGTGGAGGAGGATCAAATTGTGGACACATGGATGAAGACAATAAGAGGATGCTCTATTCCACTTTATCAAGTGGTTAAAAGGGGCCAACTTAGCCACTATGGTGAGTGGCTCACAAAGAATCAAATCAAGACACAACTGCCACACCTAATGAGGAACATTGATGCAATGGGGACCATTACTTTTCAAGGATGGAGGAATGATCTAGGTAGTAATTTAGGTGACAATTTGGGTGACAGTTCCACCCCAATTGATGATGGAACTTTCGGGAGCCATAACTCAGAGTGGTTTTGTCATAGAGATCAGAGTTCCTAACAGTAAAAAAGTTAGCATTTAGAACACATAAAATAACCAAACATCAAACTAATCATAATAGATCAGACAAATAGTAAAAATGCCAAAATAGTTACCATATTTGGCCTAGGACAATAGTGCCAAGATTGGACTACAACGTTGGTGCCACTATTTTCCATTTTAGGTGTTCTTGTCCAAAAAACAAAAAACCCAATGTTTTTAGAAGTAGGTAGAAAAGTAGGTTGAACTATAATTTTGCACAGTTAGATTAGTTCAAAATCAATAATTTTTAGTACACTTTTGCTTAGAGAATCTAAATATAGGGGGAATTATGCATGACATGATGGCTCTTACTTCTAATTTCAGATATGATGGTATAACTTCTAGATTAGAATCCATGTTTCAAACACCATATTGGAGGCAATGTGCATGACACATTTTTTTTGGAGTTTAGTATTTCCTAGGCATTTTTAGTAGTTTCATGCCTTAGTCTATCTACATGTGGTTGGCATCATTTTGGAGTGGATTTCATACAATCCTAACCTCCATATTTTGAAGTGGATTTCATATAAGCCTAGTACACAAGTTTTGGAGTGGCTTTCATACAAGCCTAATCTCCATCTTTTAGAGTGGCCTAGTTTCTAGCATACATTTGGCTATCCATGCTAACATTGTCAGATCATAGCACATTCATGGGCTTAAGGAGCCATCTCATACAACACACATATCATACTAGTATTATTTCATAGCTTTAATTCATGGGGTAACGATGGAGCAAAAAACAAACTAGCCTTTGTATTCTTGAGCCACCTATTTAGAGGGATTAAACACACAATCCAAACATTGATTAACATACCCATAATCACCTAGCTTCACTTAGTGGGTTATGATGGAGCTAGCCTTTATATTCTTGAGCCACCTATTCAAAGGGATTGAACACATAGTCCAAACATTGATTGACACACACATGATTCATTAGCTTCACTTAGTAGGCGATGATGGAGATAAAGGTCTAGCCTTTGCATTCTTGAGCCACTTCTAATGAATTGAGCAATCAACTCTATTTTCAATATTACTCTTGGTTTAACACACATCTAACATTACTTAGCATCATAATAGGTTTTGTAATGGTCTACATACCTAGTGAGGTATATCCATTCCTTTCTCTTTCTCTCTCTCTTACCTGACTTTCTACATTCTTATTTTAGATATAGTATATCTAGTAAGAACTGATCTACTCTTTATTTTTCTTATAGATTTGAACTTCACAACATGCTCTCTCTACATATACCCAACATCACATAAGTTCTTGAGCTTCACTCTTATAGGTAAGTTTAGGTACACTTTATATTTTTCTTTTATCCTAGTATTTTGCTTTTATGTATTAGTAAAATAAAGGGGGTGAAAATGTATTCATATAAAATGCAAAAATTGGTAACTTGAGCATGTATAATGACACCCAACCCATAGGTCCCTCTTTCTTGCTCTCATGACCCTCATAGGCATCTTTTCACTGACTCCAAGTCATCCATAGCCTTCCAAACTTGATCCTAGTTTATCTAGACCCCTCTTTCCATGACTAATCCATCCCCCCAAGCCCTGTCAGCTCAGGAAGATAGTGCCACACTTAGACTATAACACTAATTCCACTCCTATTTGATTTTGGTGCTATTGTCTAAGTGCATTTTTTGTCCCAATGGTCAGTTCTTTATGGTTCCCTATCCTTCTCCTTATTATCCTAGCATGAGCACATTCAACCCATGACCAATAGATCCCTATAAAATCCCATTCAAAGATGATTTGGAAAGGGTTGGAAAATATCACTAAGCAAGAAAGAATATAAGTAAGACTACTCAAGCAATCTTCCCTATTTTTTACATACACCCAACCAATATACTTACAATCTTATTCAAATCCTTACACTAGTCCCTAGCCACCTTAATTACATCTAATTTAGAATTTTTCATATTCATACACCAAATTACACAAAGCACATCAAGTGGGAGAACTACATATGGCTTGATCCCTCTTCAGACTATTGGTATGTAGGCAACGTACCCACACAAGGGGTGTGGATACACGTTTAGTGAATATTACATACACTAAATCCCCCTCTTTATTGAAATTAGTCAAAGCACAATGGAGTATATGGTTTTAATAGAAAATCTTCTCTAAAGGGAGCTCTAAAGACTACTATCTATCAAAACTTCATGGATAGGGTCACACAGACCTAGAGAATAAAACCCAAAAAGCTCACATCCTCAAGAAAATAGTGGTAGAGGTAGACTACAATGCCATTACCATACCTATACACTTTTATCACTCTTATCCAATCATAAAATGAAGGTTAAATCTTAGTTTACAATAGTGTCCTAGTCGTACATGGTGAATCTCAGACCCTATCTCAGCTAGTTTCTAGCTAAGTCTTATTTTTTCCATCTTATTACTATTTTTAGAAAGGTAAAAATTGTAATCTAATTTACAAAAATCATTATCTTAATTATATTATATTTATTTACTAATCTTACTACTCTGACCCTTTAACTAAATTATGAATAAAACCCTAATATTACCAAATTGTTAAATCAGGAACTAATAGAGATAAGCTTGTTATACATGGTTTTGCTTCCTTTTTAAAACTATCTCTAAATTCCCTAAATCCCATGGATATCACCATGTCTTGGATTAATGAATTATCCATAAATGTACATGAAACCCAACATGAATTCCTAGATGGTGATCCCTTTATTTTTCTTTCAAGATTTTAGAATGAAAGCATAAGGACTGTTGAGGAACATCTTGTTGCTTATAAGTTTCTATGCATGTTTTAAATGTCAATGAAGGTTAAATCTTAGTTTACAATAGCGTCCTAGTCATACATGGTGAATCTCAGACCCTATCTCAGCTAGTTTCTAGCTAAGTCTTATTTTTTCCATCTTATTATGTAATATCCCTTGTTACCCTTGAATTCTGAAACTGAATATTTTTTGACTATTTCTCTGTATTTTGATTTTTTGGTGTTTTATGCATGTAATAAGAATAATTTGTGAGTTTTGAAAAATAATTCAAAATAAATAAATAAACCATAGTATAATCTATCAACTGACTAATCAATGCTCTTTATTTCTCCAAGACGATTACAATATTGAGTCTCTGTCAATAATATAGAATACTATCTTAAAACCCTAAATTTTCCATAAATTGGGAATAAAACCTAGATCTGGTATGTGTCAGCTTACTGTGTCAAAAACATAGTCACTGACATTGGTTATACTACCGCCATCAGTTTCTTGGTGTCGTTAACCTACCGATGTCGGTATGGGGGTTGACCGATGTCGACCACTGTCTACCTCTGCCTGCCGATGTCGATCTCTGCACTTTCTACAGATAAGTATGGATTTGCATAGATCTATATGGGCTTCATATGGCTGGCAATACAATATAGCACAACCTATATGCTGGATGCCTGATCTCAAGATATATGGCTCTAATATGGAAGATCTTTATCTGTGTAATATCTAAATAAAAACCCTAATAAAATAAATTCTCATAAATACCTATGATAACTTTTGTGTGAAGTTATCTCTCAACCTGGCAATAGATCAACTGATATCTCATAGCCTCTAAATTGCAAACACTAAAGAGGGCATGTTATTCAATGCAAATAGAATACTGGAACCCTTGGCTCAATCTTCTCAAGAAAATCCTTAGCAAAAATTGTCTTCAATCAATAATCCATAATAAATCCAACTCTCTCCCATGAGAAACCCTTATACCCTCAAAAAGGTGTGCTTGCCCTAATTAGAGTTTCTTAAATTAGAATTAGGGTTTCTTAAATTAGAATTAGTGTTTTAAAATTAGACCAAATAATTAATATTAAATTAAATCAATCAAATATTAATATCTCCCTTAATACATGTCTGAAAGAGCTCGAACGAAAGCCAACTGGAACAATTTTGCTAATCGAAGCCAAGCCAAGCTCCATCAAGACCCTCTATCCATCCTATTAGCCTATGAGGGTCACATAATAGGCTAATCATCCACTCAAAAAGATGTCAACTAGAAGGGGACATGATAGTTTGCCCCTCCTAAAATTTCTTGTCCTCAAGCAATCTCAACTCTGGATGCTGTAGAATATCCTCACTCTCCCATGTCACATCCTCCATTGGAAAATCTCTCCACTTTACCAAATATTCCTTGATAGTCCTCCTATGCAACTATCTCTCTCTATACTCTAGGATAGACTTAGGTACTAAAATCAACTTTCCCTCATCATCTAAGGGAGGTAAAACTATAGAAGGTATCACACAGTGTCCCAACACCTTTTTGAGGTGTGATACATGAAAAACATTGTGTACCTTGCTCTCTATCGAAAGCTCTAGCTCATAAGCCATCTCTCCAACACACCTCAGGATCTTGAAAGGATCATAATAACGTGGCTTTAGCTTCTCCACTCCACTCTTCCCAAGAGTAGACTGACGATAAGGCTGCAACATAAGATAGACCATGTCACCCACATCAAAAGATCTCTCTGTCCTCCACTAATCTGCATACTACTTGTGCTGATTTTATGCCTTAGCAATATTCTCCTTGAGAGTCCTCATAGTATCTTGAATCTCCTACAATAAGTCTCCAGCACTTGACACTCTACTATCACTCAATAGAAAATCTAGAAAACTCGGTGCCTCATACCCGTACAATGCCATAAAAGGGGACATATGAATGGTCATGTGGAAAGTGGTGTTATAGCAATACTCACACAAATGAATCCACTTGACCCAAGCTTTTTGTTGCCCTACAATATAGTTCCTGAGGTACCCCTCCACCCATTTATTCACTATCTTGGTCTGTCCATCAGTCTGTGGGTGGTAGCTGGTACTCGGTGTAAGCTCAGTCCCACAGAGTCTAAATACCTCCTACCAGAAGTGACTCAAGAACTGACTATCCCTGTCGCTCACTATGCTTCGTGGCAACCCATGTAGTCTAAATACCTCTAAAAAGAAGACCTTTGCTACCTATGTAGCTGTGTATGTGGTTTTAATCAAAAAGAAGTGGGCATACTTCATTAACCGATCCATGACTATATATATGCAATCTTGTCCTTAGGCTTTAGGCAAGCCTGTAATGAAATCCATCGACAGGCATTCCCACTTCCTATCAAGAATTAGAAGTGGCTGCAATAATCCTGTCGAATATGTGTTCTCTTATTTGTTTTGCTGACAAATAGGGCACTCACGCACATACTGTAGAACATTTGCCTTGAGTCCCTTCCATGTAAATCTCTCTTGAATTTGTCTATAGGTCTTGAAATACTTGGGATTTCCTATAGTAGGTACATCATGAAAGGCTCGCATGATAATGTTCTTCACCTCTGAACCTGGGATCAAATAAACCCTATTCTTTTAAATCATCAAGTCATTCACAAGATTATATCTAGTATCAATCATCGATCCCTCAACAATACTAGAGGCCCATGAATCCTTGACATACTCTGCCACAATCATATGTCTCCGATCCTCTATGATGTGAACCATAGTACTCAAATAAGGCCTGCGTGAAAGAGCGTCAGCCACTACATTCTAGGTGCCCTTGATGAAAGAGATGTCAAAGTCATATGCTTGTAATTTGCTCACCCACTTCTACTGACAATCATTGAGGTCTCGCTGCCCCAAGAAATGTCTCAAGCTGTTATGGTTTGTTTTGATACAAAATTTTATGCCAACAAGATATTGCCTAAATTTTGCCAAGGCATGCATTATATCATGCATCTCCTTATCATAAATACTGTATAGTCTCTCTGGCCCCCTAAGCTTATAGCTCTCATACACTATAGGGTGCTTGTCCTGCATAAGCACCACTCCAATGCCCTCACCTGAAGCATCACACTGAAGCTCAAAAGGCTTCAAAAAATTAGGTAGTGCCAAAATTGGGCACGTAGTCATCAACTTTTTAAACCTCACAAAACACTCCTATGCTTCAGGTGTCCAACAAAAAGCCCCATTTTTCATCAAATCTGTCATAGGGGCTTCATGTCATGAATAACCATTCACGAATCTTTGATAAAACCCACACAAACCTAGAAATCCCCATAGCTGTGTAAGGTTTGCCTGAATAAACCAGTCTATGATAGTGCAAATCTTCTCAGGATCCATTCACACTCCCCCTGCACTGATAATATGACCCAAGTATAACAATTTGGTCATCCCCAAATCACATTTGGACTCTTTGGCATACAAGGACTCCCTCTCCAAGATGTTGAGTATAGTCTCCAGATGAGCCAAATGCTCCTGCCAAGTCCTGCTGTATATAAGAATGTCATAAAAAAACAAGTACAAACCTCCTTAGCAGTGAATGGAAAACTCTATTCATGGTGGACTGAAATGTCACTAGTGCATTAGTGAGCCCAAATGGCATCACTAAAAACTCATAGTGTCCATAATGGCAATGAAAAGCTGTCTTCTCAATGTCCTGCTCACGAACCCTGATCTAATGATATCCTGACCTTAAGTCTATCTTTGTGAAGTAGTGTGCACCATGGAGCTCATCAATAAGCTCATCGATACAAGGTATTGGATACCTATTCTCTTATTCAGGGCTCTGTAGTCAATGCACATGCATAGGGTGCCATCCTTCTTCTTCACCAGAACAACTGAAGAAGTGAATGGTCATTTGCTAGGCTGAATGTGACCCATAACAAGTAACTCCTTAATTGTTTTTTTGATCTCATGCTTCAATCGCTTAGGATGTCAATAAGGAGTAATCATAATGGGCTTAGTGCCCTCCTCAAGCTCAATAATGTGCTCAATGCCCCTATCTAGAGGTCTCCCTGGTGGAATATCACTAAATACCTTATCATGCTTGAATCTCAACTGCTGAATGTCAGGATGATACTCAGTCTTCTGCTGTCCCTCCTATATTGGTGCTAATGTGCACTCGGCAGCCCACTCTACCATGTTGTGTCGCATAAGCCTCTCCATCTGATGAAAAGAAATAGTTTTGATGTTGTTGTCTCGTATTGCCTTAAGAATGTGTGTCTTCCCATCAACATAAAAATGGATCTCCATGTCCTTAAGACAAAGAGTGACTACTTCAAGGGAATGAAGCCACTTCATGCCTAAGACTAAGTCTATATCCCCCATGTTCACCACATAATAATCAACTTTAAACTCATAGTTGTTCAAGCTCAATGGGAGATCTCTAATCATCTGCTCACACCTAAGGGTGTAACCATCGGCCACCAAAACTCTAATGCCCTCAAAATCCTTGATAGTGAGTCCATGGTTCTCCACAAATCTGGCATCTATAAAATTATGTGTGGCTCCTATGTCAAGAAATGTTATGACCCTCTATTCTGCCAAAACCCCATGGAGTCTAAATAAACCCTCATGCTGGATGCTAGATAGGTGTGCCTCCTGAATCTGAAGCTCTAACTCTGCTCTACCTTAGGCTCTAAAGCCTCAGCCTCTGGCTCCTTAAAAATCTCCTGATGTTTAGAATCTTTGATTCCAAATCCTCATAATAAGCCCACATCACTCGATTGGCCTTGCCCTTAGGCCTCAAAGGACAATCGTGATTGGCATCATAGGGACCTTTACACTAGAAACAAAGCTTCCTCCTACATAGATCATTAAGAGCCTCTATCCAAAGGTGGTATTACTGGGTTGGCCTTTGAATCATTCTTAACACCTGATTTATCTATGTTAAAACTTGGTCTTTCTCTATTCCGGTTGAAGCCCTTATTGTCCCTGAATGAAGAAGTACCTCTGGAGTTAAATTTACTAGATGGGGCTGCCATCTCCATACTACGCACCTTCTTCATAGCTACCTGTAATGAAGGAGGATCAAAGCCTTTGATCCAACCTCTCAATGGTTCTATCAATCCCTCCATGAAGAGCACTACAAGTTGCCTCTCTGAAATATTAGGAACCATAACTGATAACTTCTAGAAGTCACCAATGTAAGACTCTAAATTGCCACTCTGGTGCAACTAAGCCAACTCCCTGAAATAAGATTCTAGATCCTTCCTATCAAATCATTCCACTAGTCTATCAACAAACTCTTGATAAGATGTGATCGAATCACGCTAGAGTGTCACCATCTTGTGGTGCCACCAATCATAAGGTACTCCCTCAAGATGTAGTGTCACATATTTGATAGCATCTCTCTCAGCCATTGGATGCAATGTGAGAAATGTGTCTAGCTTACTAATCTAGGCCTGTGCTATGACCTTGCCACTACCATTAAACATCGCTAGTGTGAGCCTGCTCGTAGCATGCTTTAGATCATTATTTTGGTATCTAGGTCTCCAATCTTGTCGACCTCAGTTATGCTCTCTCCTCTATGTGATGAACCGATCAAAAGTAATCCTATCTCTGACCTCAGGTGATAATATCTCCCACTCCTCATTCACTGCCATAAGTGTGTTAGCAAATAGGGAATCTCCTATCACCTCCTCTACTAGAGCCTCTGGTTCCTCCTGAACAAACATAGGCCATGTAGGCCTATTAGCTATCTTAGAATGGGTTAACTATGGTCTCTAATTAATAGTAGCACTTCTGTTATCTCCTTGTTCCCCATTCTATCTAACAGGTGGGTTCATCCTCTCTACCATAGTAGTGAGTGCCTGTATTGCCTGATTCATCTACTGTTGGCCTGTAACCATAACTCATAAGAATTCTTTAGTGTCTTGATCATCCTTATGCCTGTGGCCCATGTGTGGGCTACCCTCATGCCTGTCACTCATGGTGATTGGCTATTGTTCTAAAACCTGATCGCCTTTAAGCAAAGCTCAACTGCGTGTGAAATACCTATGTGGTCCCAACTCTTGTGGCTGCATAAGATTGTCAAACCCTCAGGATGGTAGGATTTAGCTCTGATACCACTATAATATCCCCTGTTACCCTTGAATTCTAAAACTAAATATTTTTTGACTATTTCTCTATATTTTGCTTTTTTGGTGTTTTATGCATGTAATAAGAATAATTTGCGAGTTTTGCAAAATAATTCCAAATCAATAAATAAACCACAATATAATCTATCAATTGACTAATCAATTCTCTTTATTTCTCCAAGATGATTACAATATTGAGTCTCTATCAATAATATATAATACTATCTTAAAACCCTAAATTTTCCACACACTAGGAATAAAACCTGGATCTAGTATGTCTTAGCCTGCTATGTCAAAAACACAGTCACCAACGTCAGTTATACTTCCATCATCAGTTTCTTGGTGTCGTTAACCTATCGACATCGATATGGGGTTCGGCTGATGTCAGCTACTGTCTACCTCTGCCTGCCGATGTTGGTCTCTGTGCTTTTCGTAGATGCGTACAGATTTGCACAAATATATATGGGCTTCGTATAGCTGCCAATACAATATATCACAACCTATATGCTAGATGCCTGATCTCAAGATATATGGCTCTAATACGGAAGATCTTTATCTGTGTAATATCTGAATAAAAACCCTAATAAAATAAATTCCTGTAAATACCTGTGATAACTTCTGTTTGAAGTTATCTCTCAACCTGGCAATAGATCAGGTGATATCTCATAGCCTTTGAATCACACACACTGAAGAGGGCACATTCTTCAATGCAGATAGAATACTGGAACCCTTGGCTCAGTCTTCTCAAGAAAATCCTTAGCAAAAATTGTCTTCAATCAATAATCCATAATAAATCCAACTCTCTCCCATGAGAAACCCTTATACCCTCAAAAAGGTGTGATTACCCTAATTAGAGTTTCTTAAATTAGAATTAGGGTTTCTTAAATTAGAATTAGGGTTTTAAAATTAGACCAAATAATCAATATTTAATTAAATCAATCAAATATTAATATCTCCCTTAATACATGTCCAAAAGAGCCCAAACAAAAGCCAACTGGAACAATTTTGCTACTCAAAGCCAAGCCAAGCTCAATCAAAGACCCTCTATCCATCCTATCAGCCTACGAGGGTCACATAATAGGCTAATCATCCACTCAGAAAGATGTCAACTAGAAGGGGAGATGACATATTACTATTTTTAGAAAGGTAAAAATTGTAATCTAATTTACAAAAATTGTTATCTTAGTTATTTTATATTTATTTATTAATCTTACTACTCCAACCCTTTAAATAAATTAGGAATAAAACCCTAATATTACCAAATTGTTAAATCAGGAACTAATAGAGATAAGCTTGTTATACATGGTTTTGTTTCCTTTTTTAGACTATCTCTAAATTCCCTAAATCCCATGGATATCACCGTGTCTTGGATTAGTGAATTATCCATAAATGTCCATGAAACCCAACATGAATTCCTAGATGGTGATCCCTTTGTGTATCTTTCAAGATTTTAGAATGAAAGCATAAGGACTGCTGAGGAACATCTTGTTGCTTATAAGTTTGTATGCATGTTTTAAATGTCAAAGTTAAAGATGATGCATTTAGACTATTTCCTTTTACTTTAGAGGAAGAATCATATGCTTAGTTTTCATGGTTAGCACTTAATTCCATTACCAATTGGAATGACTTTGAAAATATATTTTTTCTTCATTTTTGTCGAATGATTAATGCTCATGTTATGTTACGAGAATTAATTTTGATTAGAAGAGAGTCTCATGATTTATTTAGGTAATTCAACTTCAATTTTCAAAAGTGTCTTAACATATTTCCTATCAATATTAGACCTCCTAAATTAGCTATTTTAGATCTATATTTACATGTTTTAGATCTTTTATTTGAAACATTTATGAAGATGTATGTAGAAAATACTTTGGCTTTAGATTTCATAGAAGCCATTCAGGTAGAAGATCAATTACCTTGACTCTATCCAAGGTAAAAATAATAGTTTTTCACTTTCCAAAATACTATAATAATAGATCAAAAATATGATTTCTACCTTTGTTCCAACAAAAACCTTTCTATTTGATCCTATGGGTCATCAAGTTTCTTTTATAAACTATGATTGGCTTTAAAAATATGATGATAGCTATGATGATGATGAATTCATTTAAATTTTATATTTAGAAGAGCACATTCATTTGGAAGTAGAAAAAAAGAAGGAATATGTTCACATAATAAATGATTCTTGTCCCACAGAGCTAGTATGCCTCCAACCTCTTGCTCAAATATTCACAACTACTAAGCTCTATGTAAATGTTTCCAGTGCTTATCCTTACTTTATTTTTTGAACTAAGGGTTGTGATCATTTTGAACATATGCTTACTAATTGACTTGGATTCATAGGGAATAAATTAAAAGGTTGGTTTAGAGAATACAAGGATGTCCTTATCTTCCTAAGGATAATGACTGAAAGAACCTTGCTACTGCCAGCAAGTGGAAGTCACGCTGTGCTAGGTTTCTAAACCCACCATTCTAATCTTGTTGGGATTATTTTTTAATATTAACATACATAATTTCTTATTTTATTCTTTTAATTTCTTTAGTTAGGTCCCATTTTTTGCATTTTATTTCTTTAGATTAGTTTCCTTGCTTTATAGAGTAGCTTCCTATTTGTATATATGCTTGTTTTAGAATAGATTTCCTATTCTCTATCTTTCCTTACTTTGGTTTGGTTTTATTTCATGTGGACCTATTATGGCCATGTTTTGTTTCATCATTATGGATTGTTCCTTGTCCTTGGCATCCATTTATAAAAATTATCTCTAAATAAAAACAAAAAAAAAAAATTAAGTGGAGAGTTGGTCCCTAGGAATTTCCTTTCCCTATGTTAGTGGGATAAAAACCTCAAATGATTGATGGAAAACATGAAAGTTATTCAATCCTTAGAAGTTAGAAAGTGAAAAACCATAATTTAATGCATGCATATGCTAATTTAGTTTTATCTTTGTGAATTTTATAAATTGTAAAACCCTGTGATTCTAAAAATAAAATGTGAATTTTAGAAAGGTTAATTTTCTTGTCTAAAGCCATCAATTGCACTTGATTGAAAATCTTAAGCAAAATCAAAACAATGAATTAGTTTAGGATAGTCTTAGTATAAAATTTATAAGTATATCATTATGCCCATGGATTTGTTCCCAACTCTCAATGGACTAAACATAGAAATATTTTCAAAATAAAGAAATCAAAAGAAACTGAATAAAATTACAAAATCTAAAGTCTTCTCGAAAGGGTGATTTAGGGAATCTCCACCGTAGACTTTTTGGCCTAGTTGGCAATGAAGCAAGGAATTGAGTGTAACTAGAGGTATCTTCATCAAAGCTATAGATGTATGGATGGTAGTAGATAAATGAACATGTCATTACCTCCAAGTGGAATAATAAATATTTTTTCTCTTAGAAGAATCTAGTTGTCTAAGCAGGACTAAATTATTTTATGTGAATTCAAGAACTATAAGGAATTAATCACTTTGCACACATTGATGGTCTAAGGATGAATTGAAAATTACTATGCCAAAAGTTGAATAAAACTTTAGTGCCTTCATATTTTTTATTTTTCCTAAGGAAATATTCATAGTTTATATGTGTGTTCAGGTATGAATATTTGGAGTCTAACTTTGGAATGCTTTAGCAAGATTTTTTGGATTCTGAATGCTTAACAACATTCTCCCCATAGAGGTCACCATTTTTTTT
The DNA here is from genome assembly GCA_037957365.1 of Torreya grandis. Classification (NCBI taxonomy): domain Eukaryota; kingdom Viridiplantae; phylum Streptophyta; class Pinopsida; order Cupressales; family Taxaceae; genus Torreya; species Torreya grandis. The sequence goes on from JARHVA010003016.1 coordinate 1,318,504, forward strand.
GTGTCAAACAACATGCCCCATTTTTAGGATGCAAATAGGGACCTTATTTATTTTGAGATAACTTTTGGTTATATAATTCATGATTATGTTCTTCATAGTAAATTGGCTTGAATATTTAGAGAACTTCATTTTAGACTTGGCTAAGTTTTAAATAATCATGATATTATTTGCCTATGAATAAAGTATATTTACCCTTTTTTAAATAACTTTATTTCATTTAATTTTATAATTTATCTTGTGAATGTTTGGGATTAAATATCTACTTTTATGTGAATTACTAGTTTCATTCCCTATATTTATTGACTATTTCTCACATAAAATTTTCTTGATAAAATACTTTGATTTATCAAAAATGTTTACTTGGTTTATTTTATTATTTTCTCATAGGTTTTCAAAGACTCATGGGGCCCTCTATATCCTTCCACATGTCCAAATATCATTAATGCACATCTTCAGAGTCAAATCTTTTTGTAAAAATGACTAAGTCTGTGTAAAGCCCTAAGCCCTTGAGATCACACCACATGACATGATCCTAGTGACCCATAACCTAAAAACCTTGAAATGTCAAAAACTTAGGAAAATTAAGTAATATTATCTCAATGGTATATAATTTTATTGACATTGGTAAATCTCTGTGCCACTGAGTCCTTGAGAAGATGCCACATGACACCCTCTCAAAAGCCTAGGAGCTCATAGTGATTATAACATTAACCTAAAGCATGAAGAGATCAAGGGCTTGAGAAAATTCCACATGGTGATGACCAAGAAAATAAAAACTAAAACTTAGGAGGCTTGAGAAGAAGCCATGTAGTCATGGTGATGATGGAGATAAATAATGAGGTAAATCATAGGAGCGTTAACAGACTACCAAGTGGTAAAATGGGACCCACCAAAGTAAGCTAATAGCCTATAGAAGGAGAAGGAATGTGAGACTAAGAAAGAGCCATGTGTAAGTGATGACATCAAGAGATATATAGAACTAAGATCAATGGCTTTCCTTATCATAAAAACCATAAAGAGTCCCAAGAGGATTGTGTGCCAGGTTTGGAAAGTGTAGGTGAAGTGTAGTTGGTTTCTCACCCACTAAAAGGCCTAAAAGTTAAAAAATTTGGGCTATCAAAGGAGTGAACTAATCTAAGAGACCTTGAAATCAATATAGGGATGTATATTTAATTTAATTGGCCTCTATAATTTAATTAAAAAGTCTACATAGGGAATGGTGGAGTGGCACTCCCAATAAAATCTCAATGATAATTTGCCAATTTTTCAAAATATGATTGCAAATAGCCTAAAAAATTGAATGAAAATTAGTTAATATGGAATGAGTCATTACATGGCATGCACATGGAATAAGGCCAAGGAGAGATAATAAACATAAAAGATAAAATGTCTATTTTAAGGAGGAATGGCCTCTAATTGGGATCATGGTTGAGATGGAAATCTATCAAATCTCAACCACATTCCCCAATCATCATTGAATATTTATAACTGCACTGGTAGTTTATTAAAAAAACTTCATGGATAAATCTATATATATAAAGGACATTATTTTCCCTTTGAAAATGTTTATAATTTTGGGGATGGAATGTTGTTGGAATTATGCCAGGATTACATCTATCGTTCCTTACTTTTTGATTTGATTATCTATCTTGAGAAATGGATTATAATTGAATGGTTTTAGACTGCTGAATATAGAATTTGGTTGTGTTTTTTCTCTTGAAATACTTATAATATTTTGATTTATTTAATTAATTAATGCTAAGATTAATATTGTGCTTGATTGTAGACATGAATGTGGCATCTAGATTGTGTTTATGCTAGTCTCGTTCCTTGCTAATTATGTTTAGTTTCCTCTTTGAATGCTTTATGCTTTATGTGTTTTCAACTATAAAAATTTCAAAATAGTATGTTAAATATCATACAAATCTTTTTATTTTACATTTATCGAAGGATTTAAAAATTTAACATTTATATTTGTAGATGATTATCTTAGTTAAGATGTGCAACAACTATTTTAATTAGTTTAATATATTTTTTCAAGCTTTATTTTAGTCTTTTCACAATCATTATGTGCAAAAGATGTAGATTATTAGTTAGAATATCTTTAAAATGGGTTAAATGGATAAATGACTTTCATATCAATTTCATTAAAATCTTTCCCATTGAATGGATCATGTTTTTGTAATCTATAGACTAGGCACACATTGGTACAACTATGGTCAGGCATGATTTCAGTCACTTGGCATCAAAAATCTTGTTTAGGTTAAAAACACCCTCTCCTTTATTCCCTACCCTCTCTCCTTTTTAATTTTTTGGATGATATCCTACCTTAGATTAGATATTGAAATGAATTATAGTGAACTAGATTCTGATTAATTTATTAGTTGAATCAAGTAGACAACATGATATAGAGAAATAATAAATAAGAAAGTAAATGAACATGAAGACCATGAAAAATTGAACCTCTGGTGGTGACAATTGCTGATATCAGAGTAAACTTGGTTAAATTGCTTAGTCCTTAGATTGAAATAATATGAATACTAAAATTAATGAAGGGATATCTTTATCCCATGCATTGGCCCCCACTTTTATCTCTAGAACACTCAATATCATGAGTGCTTTAGGACTAGCATTTTGGGGTGACCAATAAAGAGGTGGCCAAAACCACATTCAAATGGTATTTTTGTAGAGTATTCTCAGAGAATTCGAGGTCTATAGATCAAGGTATGTGTCATTTTTATCATAAAGTTTAATCTAAATTAAATAAGTTTATCAGACCATTGAAAGTTGATCTAATATTTTCATGCAAATTTTATAATGACTTCTGATTTTGAAAGATTAACTACCCATTTACATATTTAAAACTTATGTGAGAGATAATAAACATTGATTAAGGTCAAAACATGATTAAAATATTGGATTTAATATAAATTATTATCCTATTATAGATGATATTTTGTGATTATGTAACACCTCAGTCTTGTACACTTGGCAAACTCAGACCTTGGTTGTTCCTCTTAGTTATACACTCTCCTTACTTCTACAAGCCTCAAATATGCTTTATATTATGCTCCTTGGCCTATATATTAGTCTAACAAATCTTATATTGATGACACAGACATTTTATCTGACCTATAATACTTAAAATGTACTTATCTTACACCTCCATAAGTTCTAAGTCTATACTTGTTTTGCTACTCCCTAGACACTAACGTCCAAGATAGATAGTGACATCAATGTTATTTTCCTACCCTAACACAAGTGTTTAATTCCATAATGTCATCCAATTCATAAATTAAACATATTCCAATGGTCAACCTAAGTGCTTTAATTTGAGTTATTAATCCAAAGGGATTGATATAAATACAAGATCAAATCTCATTCATTCCTTAGTTATGAAACTTAGAAAAGACCAAAGACCAAGGAACTTATAAAAAACACTATATCAAGCATTAAATTAATTAAATCTTCTATATTTACATACCAATAATAGGTATATCACATATACATGTCTAAATTACTAAAGGATCAACCTAATATCATGATTGTTTAAGCTATAAGTTATGTCACTATCATACTTTACACACATTACATGATTCACACACAAGAAATCATGTAAAGGATAACTAAATTAGTCTAAGGCCCTCTTCATAGTATTGGATATGTATGAAGCATAATTTGATAATGGGGTCATTTGGGTCAACTTGATATTATGTTCCCACTAACCCATTTTTCCCCAAGGTCACATTGAAGATGTAAAGCTAGGGTTTTGCCATTTTACAAAGAGTGACTATCCATGACCCAAATCTAAATGTACCAGAGTGAAGGGGAATCCAAACCCAAAAAAATTTAGGTGGTAGTAACTTATTTCACTAGATATTCCATACAAGACACTATCATCAGACTTATATAGTAGTATTAATTTAATCATCTAGGACTAATGCAACTATCCATATAGCTAAAGACACCACATCCAAAATATGAAAACTATTCTAGA